>CACRXK020004256.1:0-32136 GCA_902702795.2 Paramuricea clavata
TAAATTTAGATTCTCTGAAATGCCATTTCCTGGACTTTGGGGGAAGTTTTGAGAGAATTCTGATGGTCAGAAAACAGAGTTTTAGTATGATATTTGTGATGTTACTCTGAGTATGCATCCACAGCGGGCAAGCTGAAAAGTAATAAACCGAAAAACATTTACCGATTTACGTTATCCATGTAAATGCCGTGATTTCGTAAATCAGTTTATACCAATGGTTTATACTAACAATACCATTTTATAATATTTTCTCTGTTTAAACAACTAAAATTTTGTTATACTATTATTGCCGTAATTTTCCGAATGGCCAACCCGATTTTCCGAATATGTTAATTTTACAAAAGTTGGGGGGGTTAACCACCCCCCCCCCCAATACCCCCCCTCGCGACGGCCCTGGACACAGTACTAAAATGCGGTGCCCGCCTACAAATAAAACTTTCGGCGTAAAGTTATATTTAGCACGCTATACATTCTCCTGTCGGCCGCCAGTTGGTCCGTACGTTAGGATCAAAACTGCGTTTTAAAGCCTTCAAAATAAAATATTTTGGGCTCAAAATACTATCAAAATCGAGGGGTCCGACACGGCTGAAATCTCGTACACTCGACTCAGAAATCAACTGAAATCAAACCCGAAATCAAGAAATCACGAGAGAAATTAGTCAATTTTGAAATCAGAAATCACTAAAACTTCGTTATTATTGAGCCCACAGTCTTATATGACAGCGGTAGCTCACAGAAATCAGGAAATCGGGTTAGAAATCAGGTTAGAAATCAAGAAATCGCATTATAAATCAACAGAAATCCGTTTAGAAATCAACAGAAATCAGACCATCCTCGTTCCCAGGGCTTCTCGGCTGCCTGCGTTGCCGTAAGCCCTGGGACAAGCCGAAGCAGAAGTGATTTGATTGGTTGTTGGAAATAGAGTGAAGTATGAAAAGTTTATTCATCAAGTGGATGTTTATATTCGGCAATTCAATATGGCTGCCTTCAAGGAGTGCGCGTTAATGGTGATAATTTGCAAACAGAAAGAAAGAAAATAACAAAATGGACAATTATAAAGTAGAAGTAAGCACCAATATCGAAGAAACGTCAATTATGAAGCCATTAAAAAGTTTCTTCATTTTAACATTTTCTTGTTATAAAGTTGCCTATTATTAAAACATTGTGCTCAAGTATAATTGTAAAATTTTAGGCACACTGTAAATGTAAAATGTTTAATAATATATATTTACGATAGTTAAGTTTTAATGGTGTAATATATTGTGTTTTATTAATTATTATGCTTTTGGTATTGGTCACTTGGGCCGGACTTGGCCTATTACCCGCCTATATTAAAATGGCCCTATATTAAAATGGCGCTATATTAATATGGCCAATTGGAATTTTTAAATATAGCATATAGAATATTATAGGTGTATTTTACTATTTCTGAATTTTCTCAGTTGTATTATTAGTGAGTAATTTTAATAGCTTTTAATTAAATACAGTGAATAAGCTTATAAGCATATTCAATTGCACCAGTCATTTGAATCCCTGCACTTTGGCATACCAGAGGGGAATGCAAGGACAATCACCTCTTATTCACTTACTTTCAGTGTCAAAGTCGAGGAATGAATGAGGTCATGGGGGAGGGGGTCACTTATAGTCTTTTATATAAATGTTGAAATAAAGCAGTCGGCTATATAAATGCTGAAATAAAGCAGTTGGCTAGGAAAGGCTTTTACAGAACAGTAAAGGAATGGTTTGGGAAATTTCAAGTAAAAATTCCAATTGAATACCTGGGGATGATAGGACCGAAGAAATTTACCTTGACATTTTGTTCAGGCTGCAGGGGACTTCACTGAATTTCACACACCAAATTAAGTGAATGCCCCTGGTATGCCCGAGGTGGGGGCCTCAAATTCTTGTGCCATATTGGAAGAGATCATGAATTTACACTGTTTCCTGTCAACAGTTCAGAATAGAATACTTATTCTGTTGACTTATTGCAAATCTTGTAAGAATTGAAATTATAAAATAAACTATTATTATTGACAAAACTGAAAATTTGTATATGTATATGCAGGCTTCTAGCCAGGAGACACCCTACCATGTCTCTATAAAAATTGATTTTAAACAAACCATTACAAAAATGACATAAAAGTTGCTTTGTATTCTGAAATTCTGGTTTAAGCCTCCTGCTATAGATACATTGAACTTGAAAACTTTTCATATTTTTAATGTGGAAATGTGTAGTAATATATTGATAAATCAGAATTTTAACCCCACCTCCCTTACCATCACTCAGGTATACATCCTGTTGTGGTGGAGATTTAGATTGGACACCTGGATAGATACTAGAAAACACTTAGTCACACTTCTGAATAATGGGGGGGGGGGGGCAATGAACTCCCTGATGTGAAATTGTAAGAAATTTAAAAATTGACCAGTGATAACTTGACATTATGTAAGGGAGTCAAATTTGCTAACACTACCCTCCAATCATTGGCTATCCCATTTGGCCTCAAATGATTTGGCCCCTATCTGAAACAGAATGTGCACTTGCATGTAGAAAATATATTGGAATGCAGAAAATATTGTTATACTTTAATCTGAACACAAAAATTTCCCTGAAACAATTAACATACATTGGGCCATACAGTCATGCACATAGTTTTGACTGTCAGATGTATAAAGCAGCATAGTGAGTTGCATTCATGGCCAAAGACATATTAGGTTAATTATTTTACATAATTATTTTTCGTCATTTGCCACGCATGTAATCGGTGAAGGATTCAGGATTATCATGGAAATAACGTTTTAAACGTGCTATATAAAACGGTGTTCAATATTCATACTACATGATGGGCATATGGCCAAACAAACACCTTGTGCTTTTTTGCTCAAATTTACGCACGCATGATTTTGTATACATAATATAGATTTAAATCTAGCAATTCAAATCCAAAACTCATGGGGTCATGCATGACATCTATCTATAATTTATATTTTCTTGAACTGTTAGGTGATTCATTGTTATTGCCGTTGTTGTAACCCAGTAAACAGATACACACCGCCGTTTAGACATGTCACATGTCGTTCTTGTTCTTTTTATATGCATACGATTGACGATAAAGCTTCGAATTACTTCTCTTTAATTTCCAGTCCGGCTTTGTCCAGTCTTTGAAGTGACTTTACAAGCGCGTGTTGAAACAGGTCATCTGTAAAAGAACCCATGATGTTTCGAATCACAGCGGCCAATTCGAGCACATTTCGACTCGATCATGTTTACATCATATGATCATACATGAAAATTGATACATGTAATACGAGACCGAAATATGGTTGTATTTTGACGAATATTAACGATATAACGAAATATAAACCCCCAATATGTATAATTCCATTAGGTGGTCTGTATATATTCCCTTGATGGTGGAAAATACATCGAAACAAAAGAAAAATCCAATATTTTCTGCTCACCAACACGTCTCCACTCCTCAGTAAAAATTAGTGCATAGTCAGCAGTTTTAGCTTGCAGCAGAGCGCGTTTACTTCCGGAAAACACCAGAATTTGTGGTGTTCCGGTTTGGCTTGTCCCAGGGCTTACGGCAACGCAGGCAGCCGAGAAGCCCTGGGAACGAGGATGAGTCGAGAACATTGAACTATAAATAAACTGGAAGGCTAACTCAGGGGGGGGAATTGAAGCCAGTGCATTTTAGTTTTTCTGAGTTATGAGCAGAAATACTCAACACTGAAGGTTGGGCTATATATCAAATTGAAGCTATTGAAAAACTCTATTTGGTGTAGAAATTTCAAGACTTTAGCTAAAAGGGAAATATTGAAAAACTACAAACATAATTACCGATAATTTGCCGTTTTGCAGTTGTTTTTGTATTTTTTAAATATTTTTCTTTTCGCTGAAGTCTTGAAATTTCCACACCGAATAGCAATTTTCAATAGCTTCAATTTGATATATAGCCCGCCGTTTGGGGTCAAGTATTTCTGCTCATAACTCAGAAAAACTATTTTGGCTTCATCAAATCATAGGCCTTCATCATAGCAGTTAGCCTTCCAGTTTATTTATAGTTCAATGGTCGAGAACGGCCTAAACTAGACCCAGTCTTCTGCTCGATTTGGAAATGACTAATTACAATTACAATTATAGCAATGCAATCATAAAAATTGCATTAGCACTTTAAAACTCGTCTTTCTTTGTAGGGTGACAGTTATCCACAATGGAAGGGAAATTCTATTACTGGAAATTCATTCTGCTACTGTTACTGTTACTACCGTTTCTGTTTGGCATTCCAATGTTAATACACCGTGGTTTACATGGCGAATATGGCTTCGATGTTCATGGCTTCAGTCTCCTTATTATTGGTATAATTCCTTTCATTTGCGTCTTTCTGTTGAGAGGTAATCAGTTCAGACTACCTGTATCGGGTTTATGTATTTTAGCAACCGTTTTGGCAACCGGGATGGTTTTATATTATCTTTCGAGTAATGGTCTCTGGTGCGCGCAACATCCAAGCGTTACGCGCGAAATGTGCGCAAAATTGAAGCAATTTGCATTATTCGCGTCAACTTCAAATTAGCATTCCTGGTGGATGACTTTGGGTGACTTGTTGGCAATCCAACGTGGTCGCCCTATGCCGATGGTCTGCGAACACGATATTGACATCTGTATAACTCCAGAGGAGTTCCCACGTTTCGAGAAAGCTCTCGCGTCTCGCGTGGGATATTTTGAACCGAAACCAATTCACTACGGAAGAGGTCATTGGTATATACCGATTGAAATGGTAAAGCTTGGTCTAAGAGCTAGAGAAGCGGAAGGAGTCAACATAGACGTATGGACATGTCCAAAATTATTCAAAGGCAACATTACTCGGGTGTTATATTGTAATGGCTATGTGAATGTCCCAGGGTCAGCATTGGATAGACATATGTTGTTGACAAAAGAGTATGGTGATTATTCTGTGGTAACATACGAACACCATGGTAGTATGTGTAAGTTTTGGAATGGATGAATCGTAAGAAATTGTATCACTTAGCTACTGCGTAGATAGTGCTAATAGTAGATATAGGGTGTATAAAAAAAAACTGAACAGATTTGAAATTGCTTTCAATTTCGCAAAACACCTACTTGTATCCAGTTTTTCATATATATATAGCTTTTTTGGGTACTTATAATGTAGAATAATGAAAAAATTCTCGAACTCACATTTTGTGAACCAGGGGGGGGGGGCGTGTCAACAAACTGAAAATGGCTCGCGCACAAAATTTAAAAGTTGTAATCATATTTCAGTTGAGTTAATAGATGGAAAATTTGTTGATTTTTTAGAATAAAATGAATAGTTGAAGGACTTGAACTAAACCAGATTGTCTGAAATTTTGTACAGTATTTAAAAATCTAACAAATTTTCCATTTATGAACTCAAAATTTGATTACATCTTTTATTAAATTTTGTGCGCAAGCCATTTTTAGTTTCATGGAAAAGACACACACCGCTGATTCACAAAATTTGAGTTCGAGAATTTTTTTTCATTATTCTACATCATAAGTACCCAAAGAAGCTATATACATAAAAAACCGGATACAAATAGGTGTTTTGCGAAATTCAGAGCAATTTGAAATCTGTTCAGTTTTTTTTATACACCCTGTAGTGCCAATAATATAATCAAACTTTCGCTGCAACTGTCTGAAACTCTGGGGCAATTCAACGTTTCGAGCGAGAGCCCTTTGTCTTGAGTTACTCGCCGGCTGGTAACTCCAGAAGAAGGGCCTTTGCTCGAAACGCCGAAATTCTCCTTATCAGTTTTCAGATGGTTGCCTCCCTACCCGTTGCTTCCCAATGTCTGTATCTAGCCACATAACAAGTAAATCAACGAGAACAAAAAACAATAACAGCAAAAAGAAAAATTGAAAATTATTTGCATTTACTCTGAGATTCGAACTCACAATGTTTGTTCATGTCAATTAATTGTATATACATAAGGGTTATTGTTAGATGCACAGCTGAGCGTACAATACCAGCCTAGCCGTCAGGGCTTTATCCAAGCACCAACTGACCTCCGGTAAACGGATGTCAAAACTCAATCTTGAATTAAGTTTTTAAACTGAATATTTTGCACAACGAAAAGAAAGAACAAAAAATAATTTCCACACGCTTTAGTTTTTGGAATTGCTCGTTTTTTTTCAAAATAAAACGACATGTTTATGTTATAAAGCTACATCTTCGCATATTTTGCATGTGCCTTGTGCACACCATGCATGCTTAGATCTAGCCTGCGTAGCAGGCGTTTAGCTGACGGGCGGGAACTGAGGAAACGCCTGCCCAAATGCCTATGATTAATTTGTTCTCCTCCGAAGAATCTTCGGAAAATCTTCCCATTGGTCGATCTCGTTAACGGAAGTAATTACGCAACTCAAATGTCAACAATGTTAATTTTACTCGCGTACCGAAAACATGCCGCCTGTTATAAATGCTTTCGAGGGAACTCTTATATTTCAAGTATTTACGCTTCGAAATTCAGTTCAAACCAAAATAGAGAAAGTCTATTATTAATTTGCTAAGGAATACGAAAATCGGCAAGTCAAAGCTTGCCCGAGCGGCAGGGATCGAATATTCCTTATAGTAATTGTCTTGTTATTTGTTCACTTTAAAGTATAATTGAAGACCATGTAGTTGAGGTTACGTCACTTGGCATTACAGCTATGATGTTGAATGATAATTTTAAGAATAACATTTCAAAACATGCTAACTGTTAGTGTTTATATTTGCAGTTAATTTGCTATATGGCAGAATACGTTAAACAACCGTGGTTCAGGAACCTTTTAAAAGATAAAAGCTCCGTGACTCATGTGTTGTGATTATTGTCTAGAATTATAGCTTCAAAAGCTCATTAATAATTCATGAGGAAACAACACAAAGAAATAGTACAAAGAATATCTGCAAATCTCCCTAGTTGCCAAGCAAAAAGCATGCATGATGCTAAATATAAATCACGACTATGATTGGATAATGGGTGAAGGTGCTAATTACAAAACGTCAATCATCCTTAATGGGCGAAAACAAACTTGTCATAGCCATTTGGACAGGCGTTTCCTCTTTTCCCGCCCGTCAGCTAAACGCCTGCTACGCAGGCTAGCTTAGATCACATGCATGCATATTTGAATTTCTGATAAAAATTTCGATCGAATCAGGACAAAATGAAATGGGATATTTAAAGAATAACAAATATTACAAATATAAAGTAAATTTTTCCAACTAAAATCTAAAATTTATAAATTTTACTAGAAGAGTGAAAAAACCACAGAAAAAATACGCTCGAATATGAATACTGCATGTACATCAATACAAGCATGGCCTCTTTGGTATTGGGCAATGTTTACATCCTTCACAAACCACTGACGTTTTGGAGTTCCCATTGTACTGTGTAGTACTTAAGTGGTTCGGAAAGCGATCAACCTATGAACATATCGTAGCAAATTATTGTGCAATTGTGGTATTTGCAAAAAAATTGGCACTAAATTCGGGAAATTACAGCAAATATTATATAGTCCGTATTCTGTGGCACGCGATATCGGTCAATTCCGTTGCCCGGGTTCAGGCACTAATTTTAAACAAGATAAATAATTATAATATAAATCATACGAAGTCCAAATCCGCGTGTTTGCACTTCCCAAATCCGCTTGTTTGCACTGCAGATTTCGTGATTTTTTCGATACATTCGAGCAGCGTAGCGCCAACATAGTCTAAGATGCTGAAATGGCAAAAACTTTCAGGGACTTTGCTCCTAGACCCCCAGGGCTACGTTCGTGCGTCACAAAAACTGAATCTTCTTTTCTAAAACGACGGTCATCAAAAGTGCTTGGATAAAGCCCTGGCCGTATCTACTATTTAATAGTGACAGTACTACAATGCAATACGCCTAAAAGCCAAGTTTCTTGCAGTATACTATGTGTATATAAACAATAATAACAATGCTTTTTATTTAGTGCTTGCGGCGCTACAAATGTCAGAGGAATGGAGGCAACTTTATTTATAATTTGCAATTGGTCCATTCTATACACGCATTTTTGTTACGTTGCTATGGTTTTGTTCAAATGGAAAAGTTCACATGTGGAACTGTTCATTTGATATGCGAAATTCAGAATTTTCATATATTGTATTCGAGTTTCACGTATTTTCACACATGCATGTGAAAATAAAGTTTTATGCGAGAATAATTTTACAGCGGAACAGTTAGTAAAGGGAAAAGCATTTTCCTATGTACGGGATTCTTGTAATATGATTTTCCTGAGAGAATCTGTTGCATGGACCATAAAGGGATCTACCAACGCCTCGTGAACATAAGGTCTATCATCAATCTTATGACTGATCAACCATGAAATAAATTTCCGAACCTGAAGATCGTGAAGCATGTCCAAGTTAACAGGATTTCCTTTCGAAATGTTTGTCATTCGTTCAAACACTGGACCAAAAGGATGTTCACCTTTGGTTGAAATGAAGAAAGCGATCATACCTGCGACCTGAACATCAGATTTCTTTTTAAAACGTCCCATCTCTTCTTTATTTATTGCTTCAATGACTTCGGTGGGCATCCAGTCTCGGGTTCCCTTTGCATATGTAAGAACTGTGGTTTCTTCTTCATTCAAAGCACGACTTATTCCGAAGTCTGCCAATCTCATGTGACCTTCCCGATCAACCAAGACATTTGATGGTTTGAGATCTCTGTGTAAAATTTTTTGACTGTGAAGAAATCCAATTCCGCTTAAGATTTCTTTAATCATTCTTGGACCATGATCTTGCAGATATTCCAATCTTTGAGTACGAACGTGTTCTTTCAATGTTTCTTCGCAGAGATCTAAAACTATATACACAAAAGTGGCGTCTTCTAAACACTTTTTATAGCTTACTATGAATGGTGACTTGCTTGCATTAGTTCGACTCAGAATTTCTAGCTCATTTTTAGCTGTATCTTCAAACTCGTGTTTCAAGATCCTCTTTACAGCAACTTCAGCACCATCTTCCATGATACCAATATAAACAATACCCATTGAACCTTTCCCAAGTATCAAAGACTTCTGCGGTGAAAAATACTTCACCTGTGATCCAACCTATTGTAGAGAAACGAATTTTTATCACTATATAGTATGACTGACTAATAATGACCAATAAAATGGCTCTACATCGAGTAGTTTTGTGCTAGGAATCATGTCCGCTAACCCATGAAAAGTTAGGCTATACAAGATTATTTAACCACGTCAAGAAACTTACTCAGCTGTCTCTTGAATGAAGTGATGTTCCCTAATACATACTATAGAAATACATGCATGCATCAAAACTCGTATATATTTTCCTAAACTGTTTTTAACATGAAATATTCTTAATTAAAAACACCAATGAACAGAGCTTTCCGTCATGTTAGCGATGGCGACAAACACGTCGGAAAAACGTCTGCACATGCGTCATCTTTCCTGAAATTTGCCTTGTCGGCAAAATCAATTAGATGGTAGAATTTTGCAAAGTGTACGCTAACTATTGAATCTTACAGGGAAAAAAAATTATTAAATCATTCTGTATTCGTTCTATGATTTGTTGATTACGTATTATTGGGCTCAAAATCTTAAGTCTGAAAATCTCAACTATTGTTGGCCAATCAGATTGATTTCAAAATGAATATATTAAGGATTAAAAGCATTTGTTTGGTGTAAATTATTAGATGCTAATAATATGATGAAGGAAGGCAAATATGCATTGTTCTATTGATGATAAATTTTAGGTAAACAATATCATTGGATCGATCGGCCAGCCGAACGTTCAAGACATGCACCTGCAATATAATTCAGCGGTTTTACGAATGAAAACGTATTGATACATTATACCTAAGCATATTGGCCGAGCGCGTGTATAATAAGAGCTTGGCCGCGCATTGGTGGCGATAGTAATCATTGTGCGCTATAAGCATAGAAAACGTATCAGCTGGAACAGAGATTTGTTATTTTTTCTCTTGTTCTTTCAAATTTCCACCAATTATTGATTGGTGTGAAGGTGTTGGCCCTTCAGGGGTGGGCTGCTCAAGATAACACTGGCATGGATCTTGACCCGAGTTCAAGTAACAGTAGTGGCAGTATGTGTTCTAGGCCACCCCTTGGTCACCCGGGCTCACACCTCACCATCCATACAAACGGGAAAGTATGGTAAACGAAGGTGTTAACGACTTCAAAGTTATTGGTATGCTATTCCTGTGCAAACCGCATTGAAGAAGCCCAGAACCTAAGCTTCTTGCCAAAACCAAACATGGACGACAATGTTAAAATATCGTTCCTCTTGCAGTTCTTTTGGGCCATAAGCAGGAATCCCTCGGTTAAAATATCAACAATTTGGCCACTGAAATTACTCAGAGAATATATATTTTAGCAAGCGATTGCACCAAATCTAATTATAAGTTGGACTGATGACGCAAGAATATTTAAAACTACGTTTTTGGCAATTTGTTAACGTAATGCTACAATTTATTATACGTCCATACACCATGAAATCGACCCTTGATATCGCGCAGTAATTTCAGCAAATGACATAGCTATCACTAAAACTCCTTTCATTAAATTGTAAATGTACCCCACGGAATTTAACATTACGGAATTTAACATTACCTAATTAGTAGTAATAGACCGGAAGTACGTCACATGGCGTGACAAAGCATGCGGTATTGAGATTAGGAAAATCGTATTGTGTAGAAAAGACAGAGAATTAATTAATAGTTGTAAGATTCGATGTTTATACCTTTAAAATGTTAAAATAAAGTTACACACTAAAGCACAAAGAGTGATCTGGTAACATAAAGGGGGCATGCTATTTTGATGTACTACGGTATTACAACATGGCTTCTGATGTGCAAAATAATTAAAAGCAAATGTAATTCAAACTGGAAAAACGTACCTTGTTAAAAGTAAACAGCTATTGAAAAACTATTACTACAGTAAAGGTCCGATCCCATGGGCGCTTTCTTCGGCGAAATGCAACTAAGTCGCTGGAAATGATTTCGGTGCATGCGGAGTAAAGATAAATTAGGCGTGGAGAGAGAACATTTCGCTTCGCCAGTGAGTAGAAGTTAATTCTATACTTACTGCGAAAGCGAATAAAATGGCCAAATTCAATAGAATCGCTTATGCGCAGCCATTCATATTTCCCCGTCAAAGTTTAGACTAAAATCAATTATATGGCCAAATTAGGCTGTTTTTAACTACCACCCCGGTTTCTATGCGATTGAAATCTTGAAACAAAACACAATAAAAATTATAAATTAGGTACTCGATTATTCGGGAAAAGCTGGTTACCGAGAAACACACTCCACATTATCCGACTTTTTAATTTTCGAAGAAAAAATAATAACCAATAAATAGATTATTTTGAGATCCCATTTCTTTTTTGCTTGCATGCAATAAAAAATATAATATTACCTTTGTCAAGTTCACGTTGTCCATTCCTTTCAAAATCTCAATTTTTTCGCGATGTTTTAGGGATTTCTTTAATTCCACATTCAAAATATTTATAATCTCATTATTGCCACATATTAATGGTTCCTTCTCTTTTCGTATATCAACGTTATATTTAAGCAATGTTTGAACTACGGCGGTATGACCTTTTAGGCATGCTATACGTAAGGGAGATTTCAATTTTCAGTTATTCAGGTCTTTAATCGCTCCATGTTGGAGAAGGTAGTCAACAACAGACGCATTTCCACGTTCACAAGCCAGAAATAAAATTGTGAGCATGTCAAGATTTTCTTCATTTGTTAGCTCAGCACCATGTTCAACTAAGCATTCAACCATTTCCAATGAACCAAACTTAACAGCATTGTGAATCACAGGTTTACTCCGCCAGTCTTTACAGTTTACATCAGCACCATGTTCAACTAAATATTTGACAATTTTCAGTGAACCAGATGATGCTGCAGAGTGAAGAGGACTACCAACGTCAAAAGATTCAAAATTTACATTAGCACCATTTTCAACCAAATATTTGACAATTTCCAGTAAACCAGATGATGCTGCAGTGTGAAGAGGACTACCACACATAAATAATTCAAAATTTACATTAGCACCATGATCAACTAAATATTTGACAATTTCCAGTGAATCAGATGATGCAGCAGAGTGAAGAGGACTATCAACACAATCACTTTCACAATTTACGTCAGCACCACTTTCAACTAAATATTTGACAATTTCTAGTGAACCAGATGACACTGCAGAGTGAAGAGGACTATCAACACGATCACTTTCACAATTTACGTCAGCACCATTTTCGACTAAATATTTGACAATCTCCAGTGAACCAGATGACACTGCAGAGCGAAGAGGATTGAAATCGTAATAATTTTTACTATTCACATCAACACCCTGATCAACCAACTGTTTGACTTCATGAAAATTTCCTGTTTCTACTGCGATCAGCAGTGATTTCACTTTCGACATATTTATATACCTATAAAAACAAAGGTAATTACGCGATGGACGGACGTAAATTATTTTATTTATAGATCATTGCGACACTAAGAACACTGGACGTATTTTAATCGGTATATTTGCGTTATAACAAATTGTGAATCAGATGTAATATTTTAATTTCTGATACTAGTATGTTTCAATGTTATACTTCGGATTATTGTTTGGAATGTTCTATTGCTCGATGGCATGGCCGGTTGATATCAATAAAAAATTCTAATTGTCGTAATCACTCAGGTGTATTAAAATCAATGGTCGTCATGCAAGAACTATTACTGTTCTATATTCACATTTTTTCATGTTACAGGTTATTGTTTTATGTTATTGGTAATCAATATTTTATCATTGTCATTATTCAAAAAAATACAGTAATCAAGCGACTAACAAATAATAAAATAATGTCGTAAAACTTGCTTTCCATCACGTCCTGTGCAATGCCAGTGTTCGAACTATTGAACTAAAATATTTATACGAACAACAATGAATTAAACCATTATACAAGGTTCGAGTGCATGTATGTGATATTTCGGAACTGAGTCTAGTTCCTTCGATATTAATGTAATCTAATAAATTGGTGTAATGTAGTCAAGTGAATAAGATGCTTGTGATGTTACTCCAAGTGTGTATCCACACCGGACAGGCTTGAAAAATAGCCTGGCCATAGTGAGAATCGAACGTACGACCTTTGGAGTCCAATGCTCTGCCAACTGAGCTACGCGGTCAGGCCGGTTCGAGAATGTGATATTTCGAAACTGAGTCTAGCTCCTGATATTAATTAACGTAATCTAATAATCATGATATTTGCTGTGTTGGTGTAATGTATGTACTCTAATGTACTCAGGTGACTGAATAAGATGCTTGTGATGTTGCTCTGAGTGTGGATCCACACCGGACAGGCTTGAAAAATATGCCTGGCCACGGTGGGAATCGAACCTACAACCTTTGCCTTGGAATGCTAGCTCAATGCTCTGCCAACTGAGCTGCGCGGTCAGGTCAATTTAAATATTTCTTCAACAATCTCAGCCCATTATTGGGGAGGGGTGACAGGTAGCTTATTAATATTTGGGAATGATTGTAAAATCGAAATATTTTTATTGCAATTTCTGCTCAATTTTTGAAGAACAGCTAGACTAGTTATGATAATTTTTTGCTTTTCTGTGATAAAATTATAATTTTATACCTTTGTGATTTTTGAGACGTTGTCTGGTTGGAAATTTTTATCAGCATCTACCACGAACAGATACGGTCTATCAAACGCATCGTCTCTGAAAATCGAAGGAAACTGTTCGCTTTATTCTCCGAGGAATCATTCGCTCGGTTCTTAAAGTTTTTAAAGAACAGAGCTACATAAGCTAGCATTAAACCTAAGCAAAGAATCCACACCGGACTGTCACACTATTGATTCATCCAAATGGGTTACCGACCTTTCCAAGAAGCCGCTTTCCTCCGATGAACATGCTATTTTAAAAAAAGGCCTCAAGTTTGCCCCAACACCGCTTCAAATACCCACCAAAGATTTAGTAGCCGACAAAAAGATCGAACGCGAGTTAAATTCACAATTACTACAATTAAACATAAGCTTGATGAACGCACCGGCCTGCAAAAAACTACACTCAACTAATGGCATTCCATCAGCTATCCGGGGTTCTGTCAAACATCACAAACCCAACAATCCATTTTGCCCTATAGTAACATGTAGGAACACAGCACTATATAATACATCTAAGTACTTAGCAGATATTTTGGCAACTTTACAAAACAACAACGTCTATTCTGTTACCAACACGACTGACTTTGCACATAGCGGGCTATCCAACATCAACATTGAAGACGACGAAATTATGATTTCTTTTGACGGTGTTTCTCTGTTTACTGCTATCCCTGTCGAGAAAACATGCGAACACATTCGCAAGAAACTACTAAAATATGCTACCTTACAACAACGAACAAATCTAACTGTTGACGACGTTATTAAGCTTCTACGTTTCACACTTTCAAACAGCTTTTTAACTACAACAAGCAGGCCTACAAACAAATTCACGGTTGTGCTATGGGCAGTCCTGTAAGCTCTATTGTGGCAAACCTCTGTTTAGAAGTTATTGAAGAACTTGCTCTGGCTCAAGCAATTATATCACCTAAGAAATGGTTTCGCTATATGTGACGTTTTTTCGATCATCAAAAAACATGCATTACATTTCCTTTCATAATTTACTGAACTCTATTGACCCAGACATAAATTTTACTACAGAACATGACGGACGACTTTCATTCTTAGACATTTTAGTTTCTTGAAACAACGGGACGCTCATCACTAATATCTACCGTAAGCCTACGCACATTGACAAGTATACTTATAGATTTCAACTCACATCACGACAAACAACATAAAATTAGCACAGCACAAACCTTTTTACACCGGGCAGCAACACTTCCAATAACTCGATTGAAGCCAAACAACAAGAACGTGAACATGTTATTAAAGCGTTGACGGCTCCTGACAGAAGTGGAAAAGAAATGTGCTTTGAGACAACAAAAAATACCATCACCAGAAGAACTTGTTCGAGAATTTTTTGAAAGAGTTGATCCTAGTGTAAAAGTTGGTTACGCGGTTTTACCATACATCAAAGGCCTAACAGAACCTCTCAAATGCTTCCTCAAGCCTTATAACATCCAAGCAACAACGAAACCTATGCACACACTTGAACAAATGCTCCCTTCACCGAAAGACAGACCACCATCCCAAGAACAAACAAATGTAATATGTCGCATAAATTGCGCCCATTGTTCGTGGAGCTACATTGGTGAGACGGGTCGAGCGTTCATCACACGGAAAAAAGAACATATGAAGAATGTCGAGGAACACAAAGCGGGCTCAAGTATTGCGAATGATGCTTGGTCCTATGACCATAAAATTGATTTTGACAATGGCAAGATAATCGACAAGGCAAAACAATACCAGTTGTTACTATAGAAATAGAATAATTATTATCAGAGTATAGGGTGTATCAAAAAAACCTAAAAACTAAACCAAATTGTCTGGAATTCTGTACAGTAATTAAAAACCCAAAAATGTTTCCATCTATTAACTCAAAATATGATTACAAGTTTTACATTTTGTGCGCGAGCCATATTTAGTTTGTTGGAAAAGTCACCCCCCCCCCTGGTTCACAAAATTTGAGTTTGAGATTATTTTTCATTATTCTACATTGTAAGTACCCAAAGAAGCTATATATATAAAAAACCGGATACAAATAGGTGTTTTGCGAAATTGAAAGCAATTTCAAATCTGTTCAGTTTTTTTTATATACCCTGTATAGGCGGAACTATCACTTGCAGTTATTTGTTTGTCGCTGTAATTTGCTAACCGTAGGCGTGTGCTCCGATCTGTAATTGTAAACCGTAGTCGTCTGTAATCACTGTATTTTATAACTACCCGTTGAAGGCCGCAGTCTGGCAGCCAAAAGCTCGTGAATGCAAATTTCCAACCAGAGAACGTCTATATACCTCTGACTCGGCTTCGCCTTATTGACTTTTCGCTCATAGACAACTCGGCTTCGGTGTCTAATTGTTAAGTAGTAGACTATTTCTCAAGGTACATAGAGTTGTGTCCAATGAACAAGAGCAAGACGGCAACCGAAGTGTGCAAGGCGTTACAAACGGTGTTTGCTAGATTCAGAATACCGGAAAGAGTAGTATCAGACAATGGTCCTCCGTTCAACAGTGCTGAGTATGTGTTCTTTGCAAGTGAGTGGGGCTTCGAGATCGAGAATAGTAGTCCGAAATATCCACAGTCGAACGGGGAAGCAGAACGAGCTGTTCAGACAATCAAGAAGCTGATAAAGAAAGAAAAAGATCGCAATAAGGTATTATTGGCGTAGAGTTCAGTGCCATTAGCGTACGGAGTTTCGCCTGCTGAACTACTGATGGGAAGAAAACAACGCACCATGGTTCCAACCTTCCACACTCTTTTGGATCCAAAATCTGTTGATGTTCATGTGTTGATGTTCATGTGTTGATGTTCAAAACTTGACAGAAAGAAGATGCTAGCAAGTTAAAGCAAAAACAGTATTTTGAGCGTAGACATCTTGCCAAACAATTACAACCCTTTTAAAGTCCTCGGACAGAAGTTGAGATCAGCACCCACCACGAACCTGGAGTGATACGGCAAGAAACTGAAAACACGAGACAGTATGAAGTGGAAACACCTACTGGAACTATGAAAAGAAATAGAGTACAAACTAAAGAACATTCTAATCCAGAACTGAACATTCATTCGAGACTAAAGAGAACTATAAAACTTTAATTTCTCTCAAAGCAAGTCAAAGTAGAGGACTAGAATAATAAGACAATAACACTATCATATTTATAAGTAGTTAGATTATATAAAATTAAATTGAACTTTAATACTTTAATTAGTTTAAAGTTATTTAGAAAAGAAAAAAGGGGGGGGGGAAAGGAGATGTAGTATTAGTCAATTAGAATGAATATTAACATTAATATTTATTCTAATTGACTAATACTACGTCTCCGCGTACGTATTTGTCTATAAATACCGGTACAATATTTTAAATAAAGCAGATAACATTACAGTTTCTATGTTTTTTCCTAATTATATGCTTTTCCTAATGATTCCACACATGTTTACTTTTTCTATTTCATTTCCGTTTGTGTGTATGGGTGAAGGTTCAGGAGAAGATTTTGAAAAAAGGATGCACTGCATGTCCTTTGTTTTCTATGGATTTACCGCCATTTTATTATCATTGGCCCAATTCTTCACGTGACTTATCGACTTCTGAATGTTTGAGAAAGCTCCGTTTGCCACAATTTCATCAATGTTGCATTCATCCACGTAATTGTGCGTATTTGTAGAGTTGTTGTTTGTTAACGTGTCTTGCAAATCATTTGTACGAGTATTGAATAGAGTTGGGTAAATGGCGAAGCTTGCGGAATGCAAGTCAGGCATGGGGCATTTGAAGACGATAATACCATATAAAATGATCCACTTGTTGAGTTCGCTCCGTAAGAAAGCACTTCACCCATGTCCAGAAAGCCTTTGATAGCTACATTCGTTTCCGCTAATTTTGTTGACAAGGTCAAAAGCTTTTTTGAAATCCAAGTAAGTAATATTTCCCGTCGGTATAATTGTCACTGCCAGGTTGACAACTAATCGTCATTTTGGGTGACAAAGCAAGGCATTATTTTTAATACTATGTACTGGTGGGGAATTCACCCCACTGGGACCCTTCCTCTACCCCACCAATGGCCTATTGCACCAAAGCCAGGTCCCATAACCTGAATTGAGTAAATGAGTTTAACATTGAAAAGTTTAAAAAACAAAATTGATGGTGAGCATACTTAAACTTATGTTGTGTTTGAATGTTTAGCATGCAATTCATTGGAAATTTCACCATTAAAACTTTGTTTTGAGTAGCTGAGATTTTCTAAATACTATTTCGGAGACCAAAATTTTAAAATTTCCTGAGGTTCCCTAGCTAACTCAGTAACTCGAGCCTGCGGTACTAGGCTCAGCCTCACACCTTCGGAGATCGCATAATTTCATGGGGAAGGTCAAGGGAAATGGGCCCTTTGGTAGTTTTGCCCCACCACTGAAGAATCCTTAAAAATGCACTGTGTCAAAGCATTAATTATTTGTTGAAGGTACGTAACAAAAATGAAATATTGTGTTATAAACAATTGTGATGTAATCCGAAATTATCAAGTTTTGTTATATTATGTGGTCAGCGTTCGGCTAGATATCATAAACATCTCATCCAATAACTGCTTATTAACTGCACGTGCACGAAGATATATACTGTATATGTAGTAGAATTGTATACAGATATAATAGATAATTAATCAGTATTTATTGTTGCGTCTTAGCCTCTGTGTTGGAATTACCATTGTAAGCAAATTCTGAAAGCAGCGAACGTCTCCTGCTCAATACACAAGTTACACTTGAAACTAAATCGTAAAAAGAGATATTACATACTTGCCAACGTTATAATGATGCTAAATCAACCTAGTTCATCCAAAAGCTCCGAGATTTCGGTATCAAATATATAGGCAAATTCCCAAACACTAGTTAAATTCACAAAAGATAATAATTAAATTTATGCAAAAATTTTAACAATTATTTCTCTAAACAATTGCCAACGCGGGTAGCATGCACATATATTGCCTACGTAAACACAAATTAAAGTGGTTTTCTTTTGCAAATATAGTTATGGATAATATAACATTTTATGAATACAAAAATCTCTAAGAGACCTCTTTCTATGAGAGTTTATATGCCAAAGCATCATTTAAAGTTTCCTACAAGCCGAACAAATTAGGGGTGGACCATTAGATTTTTGAAGGGGGTTTGAAGAATTGCTCCAGGAAGGAAATTTATTTTTTTCAGCAAAGCAGCGCAAGAATTTTTTCAAGTGAAATAGCTGTATAGAATACTCTACTTGGCCCGACTGAGATTCGAACTCAAAACTATGATTCAGTTTCAAAATATCAAAAAATCTTGAAGTACAATCTCATCGACATTCTTCCAACTTGACCTGTGGTTCAGTCGGTAGGGCATTGGACTAGCACACCGAAGGACGTGGGTTCGAGTTTTGTCTACCTGTATGATTCGTCACGCGGAGTCGTAGCTCCTATTATCATGTATACAACCTTTACAGATATAAAAGTAAATATGGGAAGGAATTCCATTCCCAGACGTGTGGGGAGTATAAGACCTGTTCCCGGGTAGTTCTTCTTTCGGAGACGACGAAGCGTTAACACCGGCGGATCTTGAAAGTAAGACCCGGTACGATATTATTTTTTCGAACTTTCCCGGTATAATTTTCGTTTCTTTGTTTATAGTGAGTCTGCAAGATATTTTTTTTTAAATCTTTCTGGAATTTCATTCTACTTCCGTTATTGTTACTACCGTTTCTGTTTGGCATCCCAATGTCTCCTTACCCTTTATAATAATTCCTTTTATTTGCGTTTTTCTGTTGAGAGGTAATTAGTTCAGACTATCTTTATCGCATTTATGGATTTTAGTTTTGGCAACCGAGATGGTTTTATATTAATTATCTTTCGAGTAATGGTCTCTGGTGCGCGCAACATCCGAGCATAACGAGCGAAATGTGTGCAAAATGGAGGCGATTTGCATTGTTTGTGTCAACTTCAACTTTTCATTCTTGGTGGCTGACGCGATCGCGCTACGCCGATGGTCTGGGAACACGATATTGACATCTGTATAACTCCCAAGTAGGCTGCTCCATTTGCTGATCTAGAACCATTTGGAACACTGTTCTGGAACTACATAAAATGGAATGCACATGGTATTCTGGAATAGTGCTTAGTTTATTATATATGCATGCAATCATGCATTACTATGTTAATTAGTTATTCGCATAAAAGAGCAGTATAATGATTCGCTGTTATTTGTACATCTACGTATGTATGCTTTTGCAACGTTTTTACTCGTTGATTTCGCCCAACCCTGGCATTCAAATAGCATATAATAAGTATATGTCCAAATATATCGGTTAATCCTTCAAAATAACGCTCTATACAGTGTACATTGGTACACAAAATATGTCGCCTCCTTTTCCAATCACATGAAAATAGGTAGTGTTGCGTGTCTGTTCTGGCTGCCCCTACTCGAAAATCGGGGTAGTCAGAACAGTTCAGAACAGTCATGTGACTCTCTTCTGTTCCATCCATTAAAACAAGGGATGCAACTACTGAAAATATAGGGAGCTAGAAATTCTACGTTTCGAGCGAGGGCCGTTCGTCTGGAGTGACTGAATAGCTACGAACTAGCCGACTGGTAACTCTAGAGGACGGCCTTCGGTCGAAACGTCGAATTTCTCCTTGTATTTTTTTGGTGGTTGCAACGAATGCTTGTTAATATCATTTGTAGCTAGATTCTTGGACATAACTGGTTGAGTCAGTTTTTCCCTCTATATACAAAATTCAAATAGTTCAAAGTCATGGACTCATGTTGCGCTTTTTAAGCGCCACTCCCCCCACACTCAGCTCACGGTGTTGAGCATGTGTCATGGTAAACTACCAGCAGCTCTTTCCAGGTTGTTCAATTCACTGAACTGATGAAATGGGGTGACGAAATTGGTTTTGTCATGATACATTAAGGTCACGTTAGACGACAGACGTGAGTTCTGGTATATTGGACATTGTACAACTAATCTTAGATGTAGTTCGCAAAATTTTCAGAAAAGAACACGTTTGTCGGTAGCTGCAAGCGTTTTAATTGTGTGCGGCGTAGGCTTAATGTCACGGAAAACTCCGGCAGGCGCTGTTCATATGATCCCACTCACCGAGACGTCTTGCCTAGCGAGACGAATATTTTCGTGCGTTCATATGGAGTGTTTCATCCCGCTTGCGGAGATGAAATTACAATGTGTAGTTCTATAATTAGAGCAGGCAAAATTTCTACATTTCAGTCAAACGACACACAAATATATATTTAGCGATTTTAGTGTTTTTCTTCGTTTTATTTACAAGAAAAAATATTGCTTTAGCTGCATAATTAATACTTGTTTACAAAACGAACACAAAACTAAGTGGGCTGGCATGTTCATGTGGAAAATTTTTCATCCCGCCTACCTATGATTTCGGCAAATGCAAGCGAGAAAGCGGGCCAGCTCGCTTTCTCATATGAACGCAATGCAAATTTTTGTAGGAAAATAACTAGGCAGTGAGATAATCGGTAAGTGGGACGTCCCGGTAAGCGGGATCATATGAACAGGCCCTCAGTGGGAAAACTGTACAGGATGTCCCCCAAACCCCAAAACTATTGAAATAATAACGTATTGGTAGTAATATTTCAAATCCGACTATGAGGACTGGACTAGATTTCAAGTCCGCACAATTTGATCAAGTCCGAGTTGCAGCCGAGGACTGGATCAAAATGCGAGGACTTGAAATCTAGTCCAGTCCCAGCCTAGACCTAGGCCTTCTATTTTTATTTATATTTTTTTAATATTCAACGCTTTTTCACATGAAAAGACTGTGACTAGGTGATTTGGGGGCGGGGCGGAGGAAGGACACAAGCCTGACGCAAGCGAAAAAATAGAAGGCCAGGGCGAAGGGAGAGAAGGCGTAGAAACGGCCATACATCGAGCGGACCCATCCGTGATGCGGACTTCGCGGGGGGTAAGACGTTCTAATTGTAAACAAATATGGCTACGCGTATATGACCCATCAGAAGGTATGCTGAAACTATTGCTTTATAAAATATTACTTGTGTAAAATTTATATGTTTTTGTTACTTTCAGCTATTATAAGAAACTGAAAGATAAGATTTAAGTAACAAAAAACTTTATTTCGGGTGTTATTTTATTTATATACTCTGTTTAATTTGGTGGTTAAAAATGGCCGTCGAAATGTTGTTCCGAGAGTGTTAGCGCGCACTGCTTCCTGATAAAAACCCAATGATTTCCAAAACCTAAATTATAATTTGTTATTACGTTATGATGAAAACCTTTGCGTATACAAAATTATAGAGTGAGCAAACATGAGACAGATAGGTTTTGAACCTTTCAAAGTTCGAGGTCGAATTGACAGTTGAAATAGTACCAAACTCCAAGCTGAAATGTGCAACTAAATCGTGTATATTTTTGTCAATTTTGTTCGCTGGCCTTTGTTAAATTCACTTGCAATGGCTCGACATAAGTTACAACATACAAACTGAGCAGAGCCCATGAAAGAGCTATCCATAGTCCATACCCATACAGTCATTCAGCTTCCTTGCTATTTAGAAATTGTTGCCCATTAGTTGAAGAAGAATTGCTATTGTATGCGCTTGTTTGCACTTCCTTTCCTGAAAAAAGTCTACAATATTAAGGCTAAATAGCAGAAAAATATGACCCAATAATCCATGCAATTAAAAATATCTATCAAATTAACTTCAAAAATCATGATTTGAGGAATTATATCTATTCAGGCAATCAACCCATAATTTAGTGACAGATCTTGGGATTGGTGTACTACAAAACTATATTGACTGAAGTTTTGGAAAAATTTAGCCAACTTTTGAAGGATTTTATTAGGTCCAGTTCACATGAGACTGGAACAAAGTCAATTAACCGGGACCATTTCGTTTTGGTCATTATATTATATATAATAGATGTTTACATGAGGTCTCAAGTCATTCCACCTGCTGGACCAAGCCGACTGACTCAGACCAGTATGAATTCAGACTGGAATGAATGTTGACATTGGAACAAGTGAACAACACATGCCAACAAAAGTCATCTAAAAAAGAAAATTGCCTGGCAAGGGGAATAAATTGAAAATTTTGTGATTTTCATACTGGTCTCATGTAAACATGTAAACATGTTGACATGCAATTTCAATTTTCATTCCAGGTTGGTTTCATCCTGGTCCCATGTAAATGGGGCCTTACAAACTGTGATTCAGTATCATGGGATGAGATTAGGGGCCTGTTTTTTTAGGAACGGCCTACTTTTTTTAGGAAAGTAAGTGCAAACAAGCGCATACAATAGCAATTCTTCTTCAACTATAATGGGCAACAATTTCTAAATAGCAAGGAAGCTGAATGACTGTATGGGTATGGACTATGGATAGCTCTTTCATGGGCTCTGCTCAGTTTGTATGTTGTAACTTATGTCGAGCCATTGCAAGTGAATTTAACAAAGCCCGCGAACAATATTGACAAAAATATACACGATTTAGTTGCACATTTCAGCTTGGAGTTTGGTACTATTTCAACTGTCAATTCGACCTCGAACTTTGAAAGGTTCAAAACCTATCTGTCTCATGTTTGCTCACTCTATAATTTTGTATACGCAAAGGTTTTCATCATAACGTAATAACAAATTATAATTTAGGTTTTGGAAATCATTGGGTTTTTATCAGGAAGCAGTGCGCGCTAACACTCTCGGACAACATTTCGACGGCCATTTTTAACCACCAAATTAAACAGAGTATATAAATAAAATAACACCCGAAATAAAGTTTTTTGTTACTTAAATCTTATCTTTCAGTTTCTTATAATAGCTGAAAGTAACAAAAACATATAAATTTTACACAAGTAATATTTTATAAAGCAATAGTTTCAGCATACCTTCTGATGGGTCATATACCTATACCGATTCTAACTATACCGCAACAGGATCATTGAATCAGAACTTCTGTGATGTATTAGACGACTACTTCATGTCCCAACTTTGTTCGGTTCCCACTAGAGAGTCGAACATTCTGGATTTACTAATTACCAACCAACCAGAACACATAACATTAACGGCCGTCCACCCTCCAGCCGAGTTAGGAATGAATTCTGATCATAATATCATACACTTCCAAATCTCCACCTCATCAAGTATTGTCCCCCCAAACAAACGTTTGATTTACGATTACCGACGAGCAAACTTTGACGGTTTACGAAAAAAACTAATCGATATGGACCTTTGCACTCTGTTAACAAACAATGGGACGGAATGCAGTATTGATGACGACTGGTTCACCTGGAAGAAAGCTATCTTGTCAGCTATGAATGAATTTATCCCTACCAAACACGTAGACCCCCATCGCACACCTCCTTGGATAACATCAACCATACTGCATCAAATTCGTAAAAAGGTAACAGCCCGAAAGAGATTTCTAAGCCGAGGGACTGAATATCTCAAGGCGAAATTCAACCAGCTAAGAACTGACGTTAAAAAATTAATTAAAGAAAGCAGAAAGTTGTTTTTCTCATCCTTAGGAAACACCCTCCGAATCAATCCAAAACGTTTCTGGTCTGTCTTTAAAATCAACTCGAACACCGGAACTATCCCTAAGTCAGTCTCAAGGACAAATTCCAACATTCCGGTGACTAGATTACATGCAAACACGCCTCGCGATATTGCAACAATGTTCAATGAATATTTCCATTCTATCTACACCAACTTTCCGGGGCAATCTTCATCACCCCGGCCTGATTCCTCACCTCCTCTATCCAGTATATCATCCATTGACCTCTCTATAGAAGAAGTATACCTAGCCTTACAGAACTTAGATCCCTTCAAGGCTCATGGTCCTGATGGTTTTCCTTCTCGTGTTTTAAAGGAATGTGCATTTCAACTTGCTCCTTCTCTACACTACCTGTTCACAAAGTCCCTCCGCTTATCACAGATTCCCACCGAATGGAAGCTAGCCAACATCATCCCTCTACACAAGAAAGGTGTAAAAGAACACGTGGAAAATTACCGACCCATTTCTTTGTTAAGCATTGTCAGCAAGACTCTTGAACGCTGTGTCCTAAACCACCTATATCTACGCATACAGGAAAGCGTTCACTCAGCACAATATGGATTCATTAGTGGAAGGTCTACCACATCTCAATTACTATCGACACTACACAAAATAGGGAAGGACTTAGATAAAGGACTACAAACAGACGTTGTCTTCATGGACATTTCCAAGGCTTTCGATACCGTTGACCACTCCAAACTGTTACAAAAACTTCGCGATTTCGGTCTATCTGGCTCTCTTTTGTTGTGGTTTGAAAACTATCTATCAGGTCGCTGTCAACGAGTAACTGTTCACGGTGCGACATCTACTTCCTTACCAATAACATCCGGAGTCCCACAAGGTTCATTGCTGGCTCCCTTCCTCTTCTCGGTGTACATTAACGATTTGCCCGATAACATATCCATTGCTACTGGGGTCGGTTTGTATGCTGATGATACCAAACTGCACAGATGTGTGCAAAATCGTAACGATGCACTGGCATTGCAATCGGATATTCAAAGCCTCCATTGTTGGTCAAATGAGAACATGTTGAGCTTTAACAAATCGAAGTGTAAAGTGTTGTCTATCACAAGAAGGAAGTCTCCCTTAATTTACGCATATGCACTTGGCGATCACCAACTATTGTCTTCTGATGTAGAGTCCGATCTGGGCATTACGATCAGTTCGAAACTATTATGGAATGTTCAGATCAACAAAGTTCGGTCAAAAGCCAACAAAACGCTCGGGTTAATCCGACGTTTTACCATGGAGATAACGGATACCAACGCGAGAAGGCTTCTGTACCTTCAACTTGTGCGAAGTAACTTCTCCTATGCAACCCAAGCCTGGTGTCCTCAGTCAGTGAAACTTATTGAGGACGTTGAGAAAGTGCAGAGACGAGCAACTAAATACATATTGAATCTTGGGTTTATCACAGACATTTCTTACAAGACAAGACTCCTTCAGCTTGACATATTACCTGTCTCATATTGGCACGAATACTTGGATCTGGTGTTCCTCTACAAGATCATCAACAGTCTTACGTACATTGACGAACGTGTTCTACCGATCATGGCTGGATCAGGAATTACAAGAAGTGAATCCAACGCAAACCTAATTAGATTTGTTATTCCTTATGCGAAAACCGTAACATTCCAGACCTCATTTTTTATAAGAATTACTTGCAAAACGTGGAACATATTAGATAGTAACTTGCGTACTAGAGATATAGGTTTGCTGTCTTTTAAATCAGGTCTTAAACTCTACTACAAACATGCACTATCCAAAACATTCAAATGTGACGATCCGCGCACCTGGAAATCAGTGTGTGTAAAGTGCAAAAGAGCAAGATCGCTTAACAATGAAATAAGCTGTTGTTAGCCTTATTAGTTTTAGCTTGTTGAGTTGCTTGAAAATTTGTTTTGTACAGTAATTTTATTCTTGTTTATATGGGATCGCCGTAATTGGGGAAACCTGTGGCGAATTCCCTGGCTCTATATGTTGTATTTAAATAGCAGCCGAATCTTATTAAATTAAATAAATTAAATTAAATTAAATTAAATTAAATTTTGAATTTTTCAAGGTATCGGGTTTTAGTACGTTTTACTCGCACTTGCGAACATTGCGCAATAATTGGCCAATAAGAAGCTCCTGTTGGCCGGTATGACGTCAAACTCACGCGTGTAGGTGCAATTTGACCTTGCGAATCCATTTCTGGCCTTTCCAGGGTCATATGATACAAACGTCGCATTGTTTTGACAATTTTCAGACGTATTTCCGGTTGGGATTAACTCACTTCGAGCTCACAGTCGGACAAGAAATGGAAATATATTGATAAAAGATACAGATTTGAAGATACAGGCTTGCAAATAACACTCTAAATAGTGTTTTTGATGGGGATTCGAACAAGACTATTACAAAGACGATATGTGCGAAGGGGCCGAAGTTATTTTCAGCGAAATGTATGGCTAGTCTATATTTTGTTCAGACAATTGCGTAATTTGATACAATATTATCGTGTTTGACTTTCAAAGGCCCATAAATCGTTACAATGTTAATAATGACTATAACTATCGTTTGGAACTAGTCTATCTTTTATTTCTGAATCGATTGGTGGTATTTCTGTCTTCATAGCATGCACTGAACTGAAGGTATGAAATTTTATAGCCGTCGATCGCTCAGGATCGACGCGATATGGCCTGTGGCGAGAAATTAAGGCTTAATAGAGTAAAGTTGTGATTTACGGCTTTATCTTGACATGATATATTTTACAGAAAAACTAATTGGAGAACATGTCTTAGACTTTTAGCGTACTGTCTGGCATGATAAATAGTTAATTTTGGTTGACAGTTTAATATCAATTCAATGCATTTTTCTGGTGGCCATGTAAAGGCAATAATTTTAGCAAGCCACCTAAAAACAAAACTTTCCACCTACCTTACAGTGACAGATTCAGTGACTTTGCCACTTGTAACAGAGATTCCAACAACCGCATTACCACTTTCTGATGCATTGTAAATAGGTTGAGTGAACTTGATCACTGGAGGAGGTGGAACTAATTAAGAAATAAAAAGCTAGTAAAGAAGAAGTTGTACGCAACAAAACGAACAAACAGCAACAGGAAAAAACCCAACTTGAACAAAAAACAAAAGAACAAGAGCAAGAAAAATTCCAATAATTTATGCAATAACCAGCGAATACGTAGGAAAATATATTCATTACAACAATGCAATATTCCCAGTTTGGCGGCGGCGGCTGAAGTAAAAGTATAATGAACGTTTTTCCATAGGCGTACAGGAGGAAAAAATTAGGAGGGCGCCAAAAATTTACCCGACGTTCGTAAAATTCTCCCACGCCTATACGTTACACAACAGCATTTTCGCTATCTGGTGCATTGCAAATAATTTCGGTGATGATGACCGGAGGAGCTGGGACTGACTAATAAGGCCGGAATATAAAGTTAATAAAGAAGAAGTTTAGCACAGCCAAAAGAGCGACAAGAACAACTAAAACTTTAAACTTTAACAACAATTGTTGTAAGAGATGGAAACAACAGCGAGAACGGCAACGAAAGGGCCTTTCTTTCTTCATTTTCAAAATAATTACCGTCATCATCTATTATGTTTACAGAAGACGGTCCTCCCAGAATTGCACGTGAATCTGACGAGAGGGAAACAGTAAATTTTTCTGTTGGTTCATCAACAAAATCATCAATCAGGCCAATTTCAACGAATTTTGGTCCACGTTCACCAGGTTGAAAAGTAACTTCTTTGACAGCACCATCGAAATCTTCTTTGCCAGCCGTATCTGAATTTGGGGTTATGCTGAAAAACGTTATTTGCAATACTTCAATTTTTATGCCTGTTTGATTAAAATTTAGTTGAACGAAGTTAGAATTTTCAACTTTGTCTTATCTAATAGATTCTACTTAAGAATATTTCTTTAAGTTGTGTTGCACTTTCTCTGATTCTGATTTCAGTATTATATTCTGTCTAACGCCTCGTATGCCGTTAAGCCTTGCATAATTTTCATATTCTACACTATTTCTAGTGACTACAACATCAAAGAAACATTAGATTGAGCCATGTAAACGCAAATCTATTTTCACTCACCTTACGATGACAGGTTCAGTGACTTTGCCATCGGTAACAGAAATTCCAACAACAGCATTATCACTTTCTGACGCATTGTAAATAGGTTGAGTGAACTTGATGACCACTGGAGGAGGTGGAACTGAAAAGAAATGTAAATTTATTCAAGAAGAAGTTGAACACAATCTAAAGAGGTAAAAAAGCAAGCCAAGAAGAAGGCGAAGAAGAAGAAAAAGATGAACAACAATAGTGAGAACAAAAACAACGAGAACAACAACAAAGGATAAAGTTAAACGTATCAAAGACAGTCATTTGTGTGTTTACCTACTATTGTGAAACAATAAATTTTCAAAAGAATTACCATCATCTTTTATGTTCACAGAGGAAGGTCCTCCCAGAATTGCATGTGAACTTGACTTGAGGGAAACAGTAAATGTCTCTGTTGGTTCATCCACAGAATCATCAACTAGATCAATTTCAACGAGTATTGGTCCAGTTTCATCAGGTTTAAAAGTAATATATTTGACAGTACTATCGAAATCGTCTTGACTAGCTGTATCTGAATGACCTGAATTCGGGATTATTCTGAAAAAAATATTTTGGTAAATAATTCATTTTCGATTTATAAGCGCTGTTTGGTTAAGGCTTAATAGAGTAAAGTTGTGATTTACGGCTTTATCTTGACATGATATATTTTACCGAAAAACTAATTGGAGAACATGTCTTAGACTTTTAGCGTACTGTCTGGCATGATAAATAGTTAATTTTGGTTGACAGTTTAATATCAATTCAATGCATTTTTCTGGTGGCCATGTAAAGGCAATAATTTTAGCAAGCCACCTAAAAACAAAACTTTCCACCTACCTTACAGTGACAGATTCAGTGACTTTGCCACTTGTAACAGAGATTCCAACAACCGCATTACCACTTTCTGATGCATTGTAAATAGGTTGAGTGAACTTGATAACTGGAGGAGGTGGAGCTAATTAAGAAATAAAAAGCTAGTAAAGAAGAAGTTGTACGCAACAAAACGAACAAACAGCAACAGGAAAAAACCCAACTTGAACAATTAAAAAACAAAAGAACAAGAGCAAGAAAAATTTTTATGCAATAATCAGCGAATACGTAGGAAAATATATTCATTACAACAATGCAATATTCCCAGGATGGCGGCGGCGGCTGAAGTAAAAGTATAATGGACGTTTTTCCATAGGCGTACAGGAGGAAAAAATTAGGAGGGCGGCCATAAATTTACCCGACGTTCGTAAAATTCTCCCACGCCTATACGTTACACAACAGCATTTTCGCTATCTGGTACATTGCAAATAATTTCGGTGATGATGACCGGAGGAGCTGGGACTGACTAATAGGGCCGGAATGTAAAGTTAATAAAGAAGAAGTTTAGCACAGCCAAAAGAGCGACAAGAACAACTAAAACTTTAACAACAATTGTTGTAAGAGATGGAAACAACAGCGAGAACGGCAACGAAAGTGCCTTTCTTTCTTCATTTTCAAAATAATTACCGTCATCATCTATTATGTTTACAGAAGACGGTCCTCCCAGAATTGCACGTGAATCTGACGAGAGGGAAACAGTAAATTTTTCTGTTGGTTCATCAACAAAATCATCAATCAGGCCAATTTCAACGAATTTTGGTCCACGTTCACCAGGTTGAAAAGTAACTTCTTTGACAGCACCATCGAAATCTCCTTTGCCAGCCGTATCTGAATTTGGGGTTATGCTGAAAAACGTTATTTGCAATACTTCAATTTTTATGCCTGTTTGATTAAAATTTAGTTGAACGAAGTTAGAATTTTCAACTTTGTCTTATCTAATAGATTCTACTTAAGAATATTTCTTTAAGTTGTGTTGCACTTTCTCTGATTCTGATTTCAGTATCATATTCTGTCTAACGCCTCGTATGCCGTTAAGCCTTGCATAATTTTCATATTTTACACTATTTCTAGTGACTACAACATCAAAGAAACATTAGATTGAGCCATGTAAACGCAAATCTATTTTCACTCACCTTACGATGACAGGTTCAGTGACTTTGCCATCGGTAACAGAAATTCCAACAACAGCATTATCACTTTCTGACGCATTGTAAATGGGTTGGGTGAACTTGATCACTGGAGGAGGTGGAACTAAAAAGAAATTTAAAGTTAATAAAGAAGAAGTTTTAAACAATAAACAAACAAGAAATTAAATTGATTAAAGAACAAAAGAACAACAAGAGGGAGAGTGCATACCTCCGCCACCGAATAGTTCAGTTACGTATCATGCATAAATTATAATGTGCTAATTACGTATTCAGTTTACTCTACCCGGCACAGCAAGACAAATTTAATTTCTTATCCAATTTTTATCCAAATATAGCCAAAATTTAATCACTTTGCCCTTGGGCAATGCTCACAAATTTTCGTACCTTTGATCTTTTTATAGTTTGATAAGTTACCGTGCGAGAGACAAACACACACAGACACACATACAAACGTTGATAAAGACGAAGAGTAACAACATCGAAAAATACATATTCAAATTAATTACCATCATTATCTATTATGTTAACAGCAGAAGGTCCTCCCAGAATTGCGCGTGAATTTGACGAGAGAGAAAGAGTAAATTTCTCTGTTGGTTCATCATCGGTATCATCAACCAGGCCAATATCAACGAATTTTGGTCCTGTTTCACCAGTTTGAAATGTCACATGCTTGACAGTAACATCAAAATCTTCTTCGCCAGCTGTACCTAGTCTTGGAGTTACGCTGAAAAAAAAATGTCGTAAAGAATGGTATTGGGAAAATAAAAGCATTAAGATTTTTCTTTGATAGACGCTTCCAGTGAAAAACTAATAGTATATCACATAACTTCATCCTTAATACGACTAAGCTCTTTTAATTTATGACCCTGCTATGATATTGAGGTGAACATTCACGAGTGAACAACAGAAAGCAGTTCTCAAGCAAGAGCCACCCACAAGACAAGTTGAAGTATCTCAAACATGAGATCCGGTGTGGATCAGAGATTACTTAATGTGTTCGTTGGTTGACTATAACAAAACGCAGTGCTCTACTAATAAATTCAATTATTTAATCACAAGTTGGCATACCTCACAGTCACTGGTTCGGACACTGCACCATTTGTTACTGAAATTGCAACTGTCTCTTTTCCTTCATTTTCTCTCACGTTGTAAACAGATCGAGTGAAGTTAATTACGACTGTCAATGTGGAAGAGAAAAAATTAAACTAGTTGAATGCAATACAATGATGAGCTAGGTTAGGCATTGGTAGGAAGAACTTTAAAAAGAATACAATGAAATTTGTATTTCAATTATTTTATTCCTACCAACTACTGTATCATAAAAACAAAAATTCTTAAAACAAATTACCATCAACATCTTGTATGTTTACAGCGGAAGATTTCCCAAGAATTGCACGTGATTTTGACGAGAGAGAAACAGTAAATGTTTCTGTTGGTTCAATACTTAAGTCATCAAACAAGTCAATTTCTACAAATTGTGGTCCAGTTTCACCACGTTGAAATGTGATATATTTGACAGTACCATTAAAATCGTCTTCATCAGCTGTATGTCGTCTTGGAGTTATACTGAAATGAAAAATCAAATGGGACATCGTAAAACAAGTTATTGCCTGGGTTTACAGGTAAACTACGTGAAGCGTTCCTCTTTTAAGTTCCTAACTTGATTGCAATTTTCCTCATTACCTTAGCAAATTTGAAAAACTCCCTTGCAAATCCCTTGAGGGAATTTGCAATGTTCAAGAGCCAAATAAATTTTCCTCAGTTC
>CACRXK020004257.1:0-32490 GCA_902702795.2 Paramuricea clavata
ACATTACCTCAGGCTAACCAGTTCATTTGATTAAGTTCCTCAAGATATTCATACACTTCCTAGTATAATTGTAAACTTCCTGTTAAATGGTTTGAATGCACCAATCACCTTTGTTGTTTGTGCAACTAACCAATCATAAATAGAAAGGAAGTGACCAGAAATGATTAAATACTTGGAATTGGCTCTTTCACAGGAAGTGTTTGAATATCTGGAGGAACTTGATGAAATGAGATGCTTGTGTGATGTTACTCTGAGTGTATATCCACACCGGGCAGGCTTGAAAAATATGCCTGGCCACAGTGGGATTTGAACCTACGACCTTTGGAATACTAGCCCAAATGCCAATGCTCTGTCAACTGAGCTATGCGGTCAGGTTGGTTTGAATCCCAATGTGGCTTGGCATATTTTTCAAGCTTACCTGGTGTGGATATGCACTCAGAGTAACATCACACAAGCATCATATTCACAAATATCATGGTTATTAGATTACACTGATATCGAAGGAACTAGACTCAGTTCCAAAATATCGCATACTCGAACTGCCCCGACTGTATAGCTCAGTTGGCAGAGCATTGGGCCAGTATTCCAAAGGTTATAGGTTCAAATCCCACTGTGGCCAGGCATATTTTTCAAGCCTGCCCAGTGTCGTGGATATCCACTCAGAGTACGTAACATCACACAAGCATCTTATTCACCTGAGTACATGTATTACACCGACAAAGCAAATATCTTGATGGAATGAATTGGTCAGCCCGAGGTAATGTATTGAATCAATATTTGAGGAACACTTAAAAATAAGGTATGAATCGCATAAAATGCAGATATCAAAATCAAACATTGTAACTCGAGCATAAAAATGTGCATATTTGTTTTAAAAGGCGATTGTTCCTTGAATGTTCAATGAAATAGTGCCATTGCCTTTTACAAGGAAGACCATTATAAAGAAATACACTTGACTTTCTTCATTGCCATCTGGTACTTAGTACAGATATCCCATATTTTCTTGATAAATTCATACCTGAAAGCGGAATACATACAGGTGTAAAAAACTTTAATGGTGATATAAGTGCTTTATATTCCAAAGAGTTGGTTTTCCCCACAATTTACTAATAGAATAAACTGGTATTAAAATCTCTAAAAAAACCTTTGTCACTCAGGGAAATTTACATTGGGAAATTTATAGCAGTACATAGCAGTACGGTTTTCAACAAGCTATATTTGCTTAATTTTACTTGCTGGGAATTGTTATAATACTCGTGTTTTAAAGAATAATCTTGATAGTCAGTTGCAACACAAATTCACAATACAAGAATTGATAAATCATTTCAATGACTTACATGCTTTGTTCTTGTGGCCGTCAAGCTCCATTCATGTCTTTTTTTATTAATAGCTTTCGGTCTTTATTGATTTATACGCGCAGTTAGAATAATACTGTATTTTCAAAAGGACGAAAATCAAAAATATACTCTCTGTCGATCAACTAATATAAACATACAAAATCACTGTAAAATCCAGGGGGGGTTGAACTTTGTCGCCCACGAACATTCGAGCCACGGGTCAGTGGAAACCCCCATGAAAATAGGTCGATTGTGACGTCAAATCCGCCATGTTTTTGGCCACACACTTTCGTCGAGAGCACGATCTCCAGATATATAAGTATAGCTCAGTGGTCTTACTGTTATGGCAAGAAGTTATTTTATTAATTATGACAACATTATGATAATTATGTCATATTGAATCATGAATTTCTTGTGACGTTGGTTAGAGGTTTATTCCATTGATTCAATTTTTTACATTTTTGTTCCATTCTAGCCAATCGTCGTCATGGCTCCATCGCCATCGTTGTGTTCTGATGTTGTGCAGTCTTTAATAACGTGAGATATATTTGATACAATGATTTCTAAGTTGTTCGTATAGTTTTGGATCGCGATAAGTGCTATTTAAATCACAAGCAGGAGTGCTTTTCAGCTATAAAACACGAGGCGACAGCCGAGTGTCTTATATGTGATAAAGCACGGACTGCGAGTGTTTTAAATGGCTTTAAAAACTACCCATCTTGCGGGTTTATTGGCGAAGTAATTTTAATGTGGAGAAAATCAAAGCTAAAGTTTATGTAAATGAAGATGATTTTTTATCACATATAAAACCACCGACACGGCAGTGATTTCCTTTGTCTTTTCTTCATGAATTATTAATGAGTTTTTTTTATACTGTCTAAACGTTGGTTTCTGGAAACGCCACGTTTGTCTTTCCCGGGCATATTGTGCAATGACCAAAACCGCGGATCGCTCAAAAAAGCGCGTGTTGTTTTTTTATTTTCAAAAATTTCGGAATGAATGTTCTTACGCGATTCACTATGGGTGCCTTATTAAAGTTGTTGAGTCAATATTTTTGCAGTGCATCGATGTGTATAACACCATAAAAAACACGTGACTATAAGAGCCATCTATATATGTACTAGTGAATTATTTCAATACATCAAATTGAGCCAACCTTCCAAACTGTCCAGCGGCAAAACGGGTCACGTGAACAACTCATGCTTACATTATATGGACGACAATTATAAAAGACAGTAATATTCTTGGAAAACTCATTATTGATTCATGATTATGATTATGATTATTGAGCTCACTCCCCATCGGGGCTTTTCAGTGACCGATTACATCAAGTATTACGATTACTTATATTACCTACTGAGCTTCGACTATTTATTTTTACAACGATTGTGATATTACTTTCCTAAACATGTTTATCCTATCCCGCCCTGTGGGAAAAAGCCGCGCTCCCGGAGACAACCCACGATTTTCGGCAGAGCGTGTGGACTCTTTTCGCATGCGTTCACACATGAGTCCATAGTGAGACTCGAACCCAGGATCTCAGAGGTAAACGGCGCTTGATCTGAAGAAAATTCGAAATAAATCAATGTTTAATGAGTTATTGTATCCACATATACAAAATTATCCTGATTTGCAATTTTGCATAAACTTTTTCTTCGATTTTCTCAGTTAAAATCATTACATTACATTCCATCATTATTCAGCCCACTTCCCATTGGGCTTTTCAGTGACCGATTACATCAAGTATTACGCTTACTTATGTCATTTACTTTGCCTAGACTTTTTATCTTTACAACAATTGTGATTACTTTCTTAACTGTGTTTATCCTAACCCACCCTGTCAACTTTCCCTGTGGGAGGAAACCGGAGCGCCCGGAGAAAACCCACGACTTCGCCCCCGAAGCCCCCTTATCACTCCTTTTTGAAAAATTTCTTAAAACACAGCTGTTGAAACTCTTATACATTTCACAAGCTATATACAGCATTCGCGCCAATGTTGTACCAGACATACAACGCCTTGCCTTCAGCTCGAGTTTGTATACAACACGGCCGCTCATGCTGTGTATATATATTACATATTTTATGCATGACATTAATTTTTTTCAGATTAATTCAGCCTCTTCATTTTAACTCGGACTTCAGACCGTTTTTTACAATACATGACAGCGAGTTCAAAGAATATACGACCAAGACGCACGCACCGTAAGTACAATACAGTAATACTCTATAATTTTAGAAAATATAAAAAAGTCAAATTCCCAATAATAATGCCAACTTGAAGTTCAAGATTTGAATGGACAACTTGCATGTTAGACTAAATTTTAATCTAAGTAAAGAGAAGGGAATCAAACCACACAGCTAAAAAGAACATAATGAAATTAGTAATTAAAATGCAAAATTTGGTTGCGAAATTTTGTATATGTTTGTATTACGTGTGGAAATTGTTACCATTTTCGGCTCAAAAATGGTAACAGTTTCCGCACGTAATACAAACATATACAAGATATGCAACCTTCGCAACGCTATATTTTCCGTATTTTACAACATTTTGTAACCAAAGTTTGCAATTTTACTATTTCACGGGATTTTACTTTTTTTTGCCTAGATCAAAAATTAGTCTTACTTTCAACTTGTGTATTAATACAAGACGAACGTTCAAAATTCAAGATTTGAATTAAGATTACCTACAAAAGTTCCGAAAAGTCTGCTTTTGCAAGGAATGTTTTCAACAAACGTTGTTCGTTCATGTTTTTTTCTGGATTATGTAAAGTGCGTTTTGCCATAAAATATTACAGCCTGTCAACCAGATGTGTTCTCATTGCATGTTCCCTTCAGTTGTTGACAAGTCTGGAACAAGTTGTTATTATCTTGTAACAAAGTTGATGAGGCCAACACACTCGCAACAAGTTGTTCCAACAAGTCTGATATCGTCTGCACGTAAGAAGTTGATGACAACAAGCTGGTAGCAACTTGTTACGAACAGTCTGTATTAGTCTTGTTGGAACAGTTTGTAAGAAGTCTGCTATCGTCATCAACTTTGTAACAAGGTGGTAACAACTTGTTCCAGTCTTTTCACAAATCTCACATCTTGTAGCAAGTCTGCCAACAAGCTCCGTCAACAAATTGTGTTCGCATTGATTGTCCAAGTTGTCAACAAGTTTGGAACTAGCTAGTAACAACTTGCAACGATCTTGTTGATATTATCAGACTTGTTGCAAGGTTGTTCCAACAAGTCCGATACAGTCATGATATAACAATATTGTTACGACCTTGTGTTGTCAACCTTGTAACAATCTTGTTATATCATGACTGTATCAAACTTGCTTGAACAACCTTGTCACAAGTCTGATAATGCCATCAAGCTTGTTGCAACTTGTTAACATGTTGTTCCAAACCTGTTACAATAACTGGGAACAAGCAGTGCGAACACAACTTTCCGACAGCTTGTGAACAGTTTTGTAACAAGTTGTTTGCAGACCTGTAACAACTTGTGTGTTTTTAGTTGTATAGTACGAACACATCCTGATATTATTATTATTATTTAATTAATCTTCTTTAAAAACAACGGTAGCCCTTCAGCATAGATAAGAGCTGTTTTCCAAGGGGCCGTTTCACAATACATATTTACAAAAAAAGTTGGGTTAATAATTAAAATTAGTATATAGTTACAAATTACACATTACACATTACACATTACACATTACACATTACACATTACATATTACACAGTGCACCACATAATACGATAAGACTTAAGTATTTTGTTGAGGTCTGTCCCGAAACAAGGTTTTAAATGCGTTTAATGACAAGCAATTGCTTTTCAGTTCTACTGCATGGTAATTCATTCCAAATTTTTACACCTGAATAGCTGATGCTTTTTTTAAAACGTTTGTTTTGGGCTTTTCTAATTTATAATCGACATTATTTCATAAATTTTAATTGTCATTATTTTTAACGACAAACAAGCTAGATATATTTTCTAAGTATTCACCATTCGCAACTTTATGCATAAATATCGCCTTATTATTACCCCATCTTTCCATCAATGGCTGCCATCTTAATTCTTGACTTAACAGCAACGTTGTTCTTCTCTTGCAGTCCACCTATCATAATTGGAGTGACCAATCCATTTTTCGCCAAAACCTTGCAACATTGGCCACATATCCTAAGAATTGGACCTATGAATAATTTAGGTGAGTTTTTTTTTAATTTCACGAGGTAATAAAAATACAAAATTGATGTGAAAGAAGTATAAAATTATGAAAACAGCAGGAAAGTACATAATCTCGCCTGTTGTGCGCATGTTAATCCAGTGATGCACACGGAGGTCATGTAGGATGAGGGGCAAATACCCCGCCCACCAGTAATTTCTGAAAGACTGTGAATGATATATCTGGCTGAATAACTGTGTAACAAAGTGTAACTATAATTTTTTAACCATGCATGAAAGCTATAATAGTGCATGGAATAATTTAATTTGGAGCAGAAAGAGTTTAATAAATCTATATAAATTTCCACTCGATAATTTCCATCTACAGTACAAGACCCTTCAACTATTATTCAATCGAGTGAGATGCCAACAAAATCTTGATATTTTTTTCTGTGTTGGTATAATGTACTCACATGAATATGATGCTAGTGATGTTACTCTGAGTATATATCCACACCGGGCAGGCTTGAAAAATATGCCTGGCCACGGTGGGAATCGAACCTACGACCTTTGGAATACTAGCCCAATGCTCTGCCAACTGAGCTACGTGTTCAGGTCGGTTCGAGTATGTGATATTTCGGAACTGAGTTTGGCCCCTTTGATATCAATGTAATCTAGTAATATGGGTTTTTTTCTCTGTTGTGCTAGTACTCCAAAGGTCGTAGGTTCGATTCCCACCGTCAGGCATATGCCCGGCATATTTTTCAAGGCATATGGCCAGGCATATTTTTCAGTCAAGCCTGCCCGGTGTGGCTCACGAATTGACAGTGAAAACATTGATCAGGATGATGTTTTTTACACTATAAAGATATTTCTTACACAACATCATTTTATAACTGTTTTTGTTGCAGTTATTGGAAGCAGACCGTCACCTCTGGGAAATGAAAAGAAATCATTCGAGGCAAAACCAGGTTTGATTTATATGGATTTGATATATATATATATATATATATATATATATATATATATATATATATATATATATATATATATATATATATATATATATATATATATATATATATATATATATATATATATATATATATATATGTACTATTTAAAAAACGAGCAGGAGTGTTTTATTAGATTTAAAGCCACGAGCGCGCAGCGCGAATGGCTTTAGACCTAATAAAACACGACCCGCGAGTTTTTAAATGACTTCAAAAACGTATGCATACGTATGCATCTTCATATATATATATATATATATGAAAGGGTTTCAGGCATCATGTCTCTTGTCTGGGATATATTATGTGAAGGTTCATTGTGGATGGAATTTCATTATAACAACATTTTATGTCTGTTGAAATTCCATCCACAAGGAACCTTCATTCATATATATATATATATATATATATATATATATATATATATATATATATATATATATATATATATATATATATATATATATATATATATATATATATATATATATATATATATATATATATATATATATATATATATATGGATTTTATTAAGCCATTACGATTCGGCGAAATATTACTCGAAGTGATATATTATACCGAAAATTAAAAGCTTCCAAGTTGAGAATATAGAACTTGGCACATACCTTCGTGAATACGATGTTTTATTTTTTATTTACGCAAGTATTTGTCACTTTTATTTCGAATCGCATATCGTTTGGAATATTGATAATAACATTTTTCAAAATTTGCTTGATAATTCAAAAATAGCTTTCTTTGAAGTTTGTAAACTTAATCATCCTTAGACTATTATACTTTGTCAGCCATCTTGCCTGCGTGATCGCCGCGCGTGGTTTACGCGAATCAAATCACCCGGATAACATGACTGAAATCATCCGCTACGTGAAATACGATGACGTATGAAGACGTGATTCGATGATAAATTTATGCTTACGTGGCACAAACTTAGCTTTCTGATTGAACACTTTGAATTTGAGGATTAATATTCCCCGAGCCATCTTTTTTTGAAGAAATGAGAAGAATTGAAATCTATGGGAAATCGTGAAATATAGGGCTTTGAATGTTTGCTTAGGAAACTTTGCTTGGAATGTTTAGTGTTTATGAATTTTGTTGCTTTCATTTCTTGCGTGAAACATGCACTGCTTTCCTTTTCAATGAAGCTGTAAGTTTCCTAAATTGCCCTGTTTAATTTAAGAAAAAAAAAGTAAGATGTAAACGAGAGCAAATTAATTTGAAGACCTACCTGAAATTACTAAACAATTTGAACTTATTTTGGTTTATTCAGTAAAAATAGTTTATCGTCAAAAGCAGTTTAGTTATTTAGGTTTAATTTTACATTCAATCAATCAAAGCTCACAAAATTGAAAATAATATACCTATACAGTACATATTTTGGAAATTCATTGTTATATAGTTAAAAGTAATAATCTTTCAACTATTTTTGACGTGCTGTACAAAAAATATAAATAAAAAAAATTAAAATTATCGTGTTGACATGGCAACACTGACGTAGACGCGAGCCTGCTTTCAGTGTTGATCAATTACAATACTATCATGTTAAATCAACGTTGGGAAAATATAGGGTAGGGGTTGCTGCATTGCATGTATTTCTTGTTTAGCATGTACTGTGGAGGTGGATAGAGCTTTTCACGCAAGTTGATTTTTGCTCTGCTCCGGGTATCCTTGTACTATTCACCTCTGCACAAAAACAAGATGGCTTCCCGTTTTATCCCGGTTACAGACGATCCAATTTTTATATTAAAAGAAGCATGCGGTCTTGCCAAACACGGAAAACCCCACAAAGTTTTGTTAACAGTCTGTACTGTAGACTGAGGTATTCTTTGAAGCTATTTCTAATGAATAAAATAACTAAAAGCGTGTAAATGCTGTTTTGTTTACATTCAACTATTACGGGAGCAGAAATACAAATCGTTTTTAAAATATTTTCGTTGTTTTTTGGTAATATTTGTTTCGTTGTGGTATATGCTGAATATTACGTTTGTTTTAGGAAATCAGCGTGGCGATATGTTGTGCATGCAGAAAGCTCGGTTTCGGGCTCAGGAAATAAATATATCACTCGTATACCACTTGTAACTTATTTGAAATGTATGTACCTATAGTTGTCATTTTACTTATTGTGCATATTTTCTTTCTTCAGGCATATATACCCGATATAAGCCATTTCTGCAGAAAGACAAACCATTTATCAAGACAATAAAGAAAGTAAGTGTTTGTTTGGTCGTTTACATACACACGAGTTTTTACACGTCTATTTAGAGACGTTTTTCCAAAACAAATACACTTGTTTAAAAGCTGGCATACCTGCACTTGCCTTAAACCTTGCCACATGCTGTAAATAGGAGAATACCGTAGGTCGTCTGTATAGAAATATTTAGTGTAGTGTTTGCATGGTTTAAGTTACTGCATGACAGCCACCTGGCTAAATGACTGATGATTTTTTTACTCTTCGTGTTTAAAGGGAGGACAGAAGAAACGACCCACAGAAGTTCAGGTTTGCGCAATTAAATTTTTGCCAATGCCAAGTAAGAAACATAATGTACGTACATAATTAGCATACGTACATATAGGTATACATTGGACAATAAGGTGAAATTTTGAAGTTTATATCAATTCCATAGAAGACAAAATTTTAAAAATAATACATTTAATCAATTCGTAACTACTGTGTTGTATTGTACTCTGCTGCACTATGCTGTCCTGCACTGTACCGCACTATACTGTCCTGCTTGTCTTGCACTGTACCGCACTGTACTGTCCCGCTCTGTAGTCTGTACTGTCCTGCACTGTACCGCACTGTACTGTAACGCGCTATACTGTTCTGTACTGTACTGTACTGTACTGTACTGTACTGTACTGTACTGTACTGTACCGCATTGTACTCTACTACTGTAATCTCCTACACTGTACCGTACTGCATTGTACTCTACTACTGTAATCTCCTACACTGTACCGTACTGCATTGTACTGTACTGTATATAATATTTGAAATCCTACTATGAGGACTGGACTAGTTTCAAGTCCACACAATTTCATCAAAATGCGAGGACTTGAAATGTAATCCAGTCCGAATTGGAGGATTTGAAATGACATCTCATACGAATAAATCACTACCTACAGTGCAGTGAATTAATTTTGATCCAGTCCAAGGACTGAATTGATTTTCACCCAGTCCTAGGACTGGATCAATTACTTCACCAGGTATCCAGTATTATCATGTCAACAAAATAAAGCAATATGATTGGCTAATGAGTTTGAGATTGCACTGCACTGCACTGCACTCTTCTCTACTGCATTATACTGTACCGTATTATATTGTACTAGTGTACTGTGTACTGTGATGTACTGGTATTTTCTCGATTCTAGAATGCTATTTTAAGAAAACATATGAGGGAGCTCACACAAAGTTTTATGATTCCTCTTGTAAGTATACTTCATCAGAAATTGTGCCAAGGATTGTTGAGTTTCATTGTTTAAGGAAGAACTCTATCTTACAGGAAAGATATGCTGCAAGTTTAATGCCGCTGCAGAGGAGTATTTCACCATGGAAGGTCAGATATGTAAAGCTTATATACGCAGCTGTAAAAACCCATTACAAACTGCACACCTTCGCCACCGTTTATGTTCTGTATCATATATAAATTATACAATGGGCTATATATTCATTCCAGGGTTTAGAATAAATATTTTGAATTTAATTATATTTGTAGGCTGTTTGGTACATGTACCTTTTTTCAGAAAACGGTATCAATTTCCCCCGTGTAATACAAAATGACTGAAAAACGGCAAACTTCGCAGGGCTATAGTATCCGCATTTTACAACATTTCGCAACGAAACTTCGGAATATTACTAATTTTGTGATGCTCTTTCAAGCTGTGGTAAAATGTTTGTCTAGACGTGTCTTGATCGAATTTAAAAAGACCGCCAGACTTTAATACCAAGGACACAGATGGAATTGCAATTTTCCAGTAAAATTACAAATTCGTAGCAAAAATAGATTAATATAAATTATGCGTGACTCTTCATGCTGGGCACTGATTTCCATGCGACTCCCGCCGTTCCCATCGCTAACAAAAATTATTTTATGTCAAGACAGAATCGTTTTGATTAAAAATCTTTAAATTTATCGTAAACATTAATGGATTACGTAGAGAAACTCTGCATTTCTAATAAATTATAAAGTCACCAGTCCTATAGTATAGAGTAACTCTATCTCCATATAACCGTCCCTCCAAACGATCCCAGAATGCACTGTGATATCTTTTGGGAAAAGGCTAATGTTATTATTCTATCTTAACAAAGCTTCCTCCAAAACTGAAGTGTTTCGACGCTGAGGAATTTTTGAAGACAGTTGAACATTCTGGTCCACAACTTACAAGTGTTCTGAAGGGGAACTGGAAAGGCTTGTACAGGTAGGAAGACCGTGGCCAAATTTTGAGAGGTGGTGCATGTGATAGCCTTCCCTGAATTTTTATACAGTTACCCTTGAAAAAAGTCAAGTGATGATCGAATCAGAGTAAAAATATGACTCAAACTCAACAGTTAACTTTCATTTTTTGTTTTTCTTTAACTTTAGGAGTTTTTTCAAATCGGCAAACTTCGAGGGATGGTTTCGAAACAGACAATATGAAATACAACAGAAACTACAACTTCTTCACTTGGAAGCGCTTTCTGTTGCGGTATGTATATATGATGGATTTTTGTCATTTGGTTTTGAGACGATTTTTTGTGGTGGTGATTTGAGTTGAAAAATATAGTCGAAACGGTTAACCAAATCACCGAAATCACCGACTCGGTGACTTATATACATTATGAACATGCATAGTGCTTTATCTAAATTATTTTAATTAAGACTGAGGAGAATCTGTTGTATGTTACGTAACACGCGCTCAAAACTAATGAATATACTTTTCCACTTGGTTATGACTATATTGATAGGCAATTCCAGCTTTTAGTTTATGCCTGCAGGGGATGATGGGATGTAAGGTATCATATTGCTGATTATGCTGAAAAAATTCAATAAAAACTACCGAAACAACCGAAATATTTCAATATTTACAAGTATAAGCTATCACTCCGTGTTTACATGGCCACCATTTTTATTTTCTCAGCATAGTCAGCAATGTGATATCTTACTTCCCATCCTGCCCTGCACGCATAAACTAAAAGCTGGAATTGCCTATTGTTTAAATTTTTTATACGTTTCTGAAGCGGTAAACAAACTTAAAAAGTATGCTTGAGCTTTATCTGAAAAGTTATGCTAAAATGAAGAGATTTTAGAAGGTATACGCCAAAGAGAAAATGCCGTCTGAAGTTCAGTAAGTTTTGCAGATATTGCTGTATAGGGCATCAATTTTACAGCATCATTGATAATGTATTCTAGTTGACTATATTTAACTATTATTTTGCGTTTCTCAACCGCCAGATGTATTTAAAATGGTAAAACTACGAAATAAAGCTAAACAAAGTAATTTTGACGCCACATCGAAAAATTGCCTCTTAAAGAAACGTTGTAGATGTGAAATTTCGAATCAGAATTTTATTCATTTATTTGATCTAATCAGGCAGCCTAGACCTAGGACTTTATATATACTCGGCTGGCTTTCGCAGGTTTGGTCAATTTCGTGCTAGCATTTGGTAATTATCGCCATGGTATTTGCCTCCTAAAGGCCTAGTCGATTTCACAAGTTCTCAAATTAGCCCCATAACTTCGTTATCAGAAACCAACAACTAAAGCAATTTTTACCATTAGTTATTACATTGACTGTAAAGACATTTTATGATTAAACTGATAATTAGTTTATAAATGTCGCGTTAAATTATATTTTAATATGTTTAAAAACATCTTTAAAGTTCCAACAATTTTGTGCACTGATTTATACTCGAAATAATGATTTTATTCGCAAGACAATCTACTGTTTTGCTTTGAATAACTATATTTGCGAATCGGGTATGAGGATTTTGACATTTATTGTTCAAATATTGTGGATATAGGCCTACCATGTGTAAACAATGTACGTTTACAATGTATCCGTTAATATTTGTCTATGTGTTTCTATATTTTACAAACACAGGGCTGCTTCTTACCAAAATTGAGAGACTATATATATTTAATGTAGTTGAAAATACTCACAAACAACATATTAAGTGTTGCTTCAAACTTTATGATAAAAAAATTCTAGACGTGTATACAAAAAAGTAGTGAGTTTATAGGCCTACTATAGATGAGTTGATTTTACCTGTATCGGTTTAAATTCGCCGTTAAGTTGCAAATAATTCAGTTGAGAACGCAAGAATTGGGCATATCCAAGTGTTGCAAATTCGGGGCAGTTTTTGCCATTCGGATTGGGAAATCTGCTAGGCCTGCTATTTGTTTCGCTTTCGCCCTTCCTCCGCCCCGCCCCAAATCGCCTAGGTCCCAGCCTTCTCATGTGAAAAAGCGTTGAATATTAAAAAAATAACAATAAAATGGAAGGCCTAGGTCTAGGCTGCTAACCAGGGTCAAAATTATGTGAAAACATTCCACCCTCTGGGCGTCGTGTTTCCACACAATTTCTCGTTTTCCCAATTTCCACTCGTGTTGATATAACAGCATATCAACACGGGAAATGTTTTATATTTGTTAAATATCAACTAATATATTTTTGCACCTTCTTTTAGGATATGACTTTATGGACATCTGCTAAAAACGAAGTTGAAATTGTGGATTTTATTCTTAAAACAAGAGAAAAAATGGTTTGTGTCTGTTAATAACGCAAAAATCTCACATCTGGTAGCAAGTCTGCCAACAAGCTGTCAACAAGTTGTGTTCGCACTGCTTGTCCCAAGTTGTCAACAAGTATGGAACAAATTGTAACAACCTTGTTGATATTATTAGGCTTGTTGCAAGGTGTTCCAACAAGTCCGATATAGTCATGATATGACAATATAGTTACAGCTTTGTGTCGTCAACCATGTAACATTCTTGTTATGTCATGACTGTATCAGACTTGTTAGAACAACCTTTTAACAAGTCTGCTAATGTCAACAAACGTGTTACAAGTTATTAGCAGCTTATTCCAAACTTGTGACAACAACTGGGAACAAGCAGTGCGAACACAACTTGTCGACAGCTTGTGAACAGATTTGTGACAACTTGTTTGCAGACCTGTAACAACTTGTGCGTTTTTAATTGTGTAGATCTGACTGTTTTGAATTTCTCGCGCTCCGATTGGTAGGAATTGACCGTTTTTCACGACCAAACTACACACATAAAAACGCACAAGTTGTAACAAACCTGCAGCAGACTTGTAGCAATGCTGTTCCAGCAATTTGTCAACAGGATGTGTTCGCACTGCTTGCTAGCAGCTTATTGACAAACTTGCTACAAGGTTGTAGAGCTCAACAGACTTGTTACAAGTTGCCCCAACAAACTTCTTATCGTTCTGCAATTCAACAATTTGTGAGTGACAACCTTGTAGCAACTTGATGAAATAACAGCGTTGTTACAACTTGTTGACAAGCTTGCTACAAACTTGTTGCGAACACATCTTGTTGACAAGTTGTCAACGGCTTGGTGATAACTTGCTACAATTTTTTTTGAGCTCAACAGAATTGTTACAAGTTGCCCCAACAACTTGTTATCGTTCTCCAATTCAACAATTTCTCAACAAGTTGTGAGTGACAACCTTCATGAAAATAACAACATTGTTACAACTTGGTACAAACCTGCTGCAAAAATTCTCATGAAACCATAGCTTGTCAAGAGAGGATAGACATGCGAATATCAGAGACACAAAATAGAAGCCCTTTGTTTGATGTTGAAATGTACCTCACCGTGCACAAATTTCAATTTCATTAAATATTATGATCGTGGTTGCACGTTTCACCTCGGCTATCGTTATTGGATAATTACTTCATTACGTAAAACTACAATAAGCTCAATCAAGGTGACTGTATACAAATTAACATAAACCCCCAATCAAAAACATAACACAATGACTCCTGTTCAGTTTCCAGAACATCATTTCTTGAAAGACTAAGTGGAAACACTAATTCCAAAAAGAATCCGAATGGATTTTCTCCCACGCGTGTGTTTTCATGCCAATTTACGTTACCCAACTCTTGCGTAAAACTATCACATGCAACCTTGCTTAAAACTTGAGTTGTACTGTGTAAATCAAGCACAACAACTCATCTACACGCATAAAAATGCACAAGTTGTTACAACTCTGTTCACGAGCTGTCAACAAGTTGTGTTCGCACTGCTTGTTCGCAGTTTACAAGTTTGAAACAAGCTGTTAACAACTTGTAACAAGCTTGATGGCATTATCAGACTTGTTACAAGGTTGTTCTGACAAGTCTGATACAGTCATGATATAACAAGAATGTTACAAGGTTGACGGCACAAGGTTGATGACACAAGTTTGACGACACAAGGTTGTAACAATATTGTTATATCATGACTGTATCGGGCTTGTTGGAACACCCTTGCAACAATCTGATAATATCAACAAGGAAATTATCGAGTGGAAATTTATATACATTTATGTAGAACATTGCACCTGATCGCAGGGACCAGGGAAAGTTACATTTTTCGCAGTTGTTCCTGGTCAGGTTTAATAAATGTATATAAATTTCCACTCGATAATTTCCATCTACAAGACCCTTCAAGCTTTATTGAATTGAGTGAGATGCCAACAAAATCTCGATATTTAACCATTTACAAATCTATTGCTATTGAATCCAACTAGTCTAGCAATCTAAGCAACTTTTTTGACGCTTCATTTTTGCGTTGTAGAGTAGTGCAAAGCTATTTGAAACACAAATTACTGACGACGTCTGGAAGAAATTGACTTTGCAGATGGAAAATGTCTTGGAAACGTTACCAGAAGATCTTCAACTCATTCTTCGCCAGAACTGAGTGTTGGAAACTTAGAGCAAGTGGTAAGGTGAAAATCCCAGCCTGGAAAAGTCTTCCTGTGGAAAGGTTCTGCTCAGCGAGCTTTTGATTTCGAATTGAAGAAGAACAATCGATTTTGCAAATTTTCTTTATGAAGATTTCAAGGAAACTTAAAGTTGGAAAAATGGAAACACCGACAAAATTTAATGCACAAGTATTTTTGCAAGAATTTCAGCCACATTCTAGTATTCTACGTTTTACACGTTTTTTATTTGAAAAGTAGAGTAAGAAACAAGAACAAAGCAAGATTCAGAACATGCATCCTGGGAATGGCGTGCGATCGGTCTCCGTTAAGCTGCAATGCAAAATATATTTATAATAACCCTACACTGTATAATACCTATTTCAAAAGAAATTATGAAGAATAAATGACCAAAAGTCCGAGACAATGGTCTAAGTTGAGAAAATATTTTATATTTTTTCCAGATTTTAGGGGTTATCCCCTGATAGTAGAAGGGATGTGAGTTTTGTACATTTATTATTCCTTGCCTTCCGACTTGCTTAATATTTTTTATCTGATGGTGTTGCATCTATCTTGCTACTTATTAATTATGAATACCTACCAATATTAACCTCGAAGCTATCCTGCCATTCACGTCACAAAGGTCATTGACTCCAAAAATGTTTTTGAGATTTTGATCCAATTATTAAAGATGGCGGCCGATGAGCAATTTTATTGAAATTTTACTTGCATTTTACACACGGACAAAAATGTTTGAGAGGAAAATAACATTCTTATAGGTAGTCCAGTAAGATTAAATAAGCCAATAAATTAAAGCTAGCCAACGGCTAGACTAATTATATAATTATATATTTCATATTGAAATGAATGTTGAACATGCAGTTCAGTGACTTTGATGTATGAATATTTAAAATCTTCAGCCTCAGCTACATGTCATAGTGATTCAACAATACTCAAAAGAATAAGAAGGTTAGTTAACTCGATGCAGAATAAAGGTCAAGACACACCGGACGCCATTCGACAACGCGACGCGATTTTTTAGTTTTTGAAAGTTAATAAAACAGCCAATGAGAGCAAATTTTGAAAGATATGTAGACCAAATTACTCAAAAAGTTATAGCGCTTCTAAATATTTGGAAAATTCAAACTAGGATCAAAGTTATCTGTCAGTGAAAATCGAAAAATCGCGTCGCGTTGTCGAATCGCGTCCGGTGTGTCTGGAACTTAATGGACCTCATTATCTATGTTTTCGTCGTGGTTACCGTATTTACTCGTTTGAGCGCCGCCCCCGAATGAGCGCCGCATTTGAGATCAATTTTTGTATCTGCGAAGCAGATATATTGCCATCGTGCGCGTACATCCTCGTACCCAGGGTCTTTTTGGGAAAGACCCTGGTATCAGCTGGTCACGTGACTCTACAAAAATTGATTGCCCAAGGGGGGAGTGGCAAAGTATCAAATTACATGCTTCCACAAAAAACGTTAAATTTCAAATACCAGGTGTGGGATTTTACGATATATAGTTCGAAGCGCCCGCTAACTTCTATTTTATACCTCCGTTTGCTTTTAAATTACAAAAACACTGTAGCATTTTATCAACAGTCAAGTCAAGAAACAAATAAAATGTAGGCCTATACTTTAAAGTTGGGTATTCCCTTTAAACATATTTTCATATCAAACTGGTCAGTCCTCAACGTTTGTACATTTTCACTTTTATCTGTTCCGAAAATATGACATTAGATTTCTTGTTTGAAAACGTTGATAAACTTTGTGCAGATTTACTAATAGTACGCGTCTCATTTTATAGTGAAGGTTGATAAAATTTTGAAATGTAATTAACTTTTTGTCACAATTAAATCACAATGTAAACATGTGGACACTGCCGAACAGAGACTAAATGCTCACTTTAAAACTGTCGATGGTTTATCTTTGAAAATACTTTTAATTAAATAGTTCGTCATATTTTTTTAGAAACCCTGTAGATCGGTAGGGTAGGAGGTTGGCAGGTAGTAAAGTACAACAATTTTCAGCGTCAGGGCGTATCATCAGGAGGTACAGTATATACAATCACGGCTTTAGGCTGATAATTTTTTGGCCTCCATGCACTAAGTAATGGGGTAAGGCAGCAATATTTATAACAGTATTTTTCTGATATACAGTACACACTTTATAATATGAACATAGTCATAGATAATTCCATAAACCACGGAATAAACAACGGCATAAACCACGGCATAAACACTGATATCACACTCAGTCTGATATGCATATGCAGTCATATATAGTCATATATATGTACCCACCACAGATATATTAACACTTGTACATAGTCTTAGAGTTTGATTCAGTATTATATTTCACAAAGTACTTCATTACAGTAAAGTAATCTCATTACAGTAAAGCCAATGTCACAATTAAAGCTATTTATCAAATTTATCATGAGCCGGATTGCATTCTCTAAATGTCCTAGTATTTGTAACATGCACGCACAGACGAGTCTTTCACTTATCTTTGAGTAGGCTATTGTCGGATTATTTTACCGTAGGTTTGATAACAGGAAGGTATATACTTCCACATATTTCTTGAGCATCAAGCTCTGAGGATGGTTCTGAAGCAGTGAGCAGTCCGAGTAGCATTGTTTACAAAGCAACATAGTTTGCGATATTTCAGAAATCAAAAGATCGCTATATATTTCGTTACACATCTCAGTATTAAATAAATCCTTTAGGATAGACATCAACAGCTAAATAACAGCCACATCGGTCGGTACTGGTGTAGAAATATATTTTCTTGTAACGTTTGCGACGTGTTGATTTCTTCGACGAGCTGTATCGGCATATAAATTTGTCTATTGAAATCTGATCTATCTTTGCTCACCGACATTCTGCGCACAATGAAATTTGATATTTACTGTTGTGTAACATTGGTAGTCTTCATGACAAATAAAATATACAATTTTGTAAATATTTCCTGCATAATTTCTGGGTTATTTCTTCGCTCACTCCTTGCTCAATGACAAAACGTACTTAGGTACCCACCCCAATTGAAATTGTTTGTTATCTCCCAGATTCTGGGAGACACGTGACCAGCCGATAGCAGGGTCTTTCCCAATCTCGTTCCCCGAGCATGCCCGTTCGCAGGTTAAGGGTGGGCATAGCTCTGGAGAAATCGAATTGATTCAGGCCTGTGATTGGCTAACGGCAGATAGTACGTTGGATTTCCAACGTGAGTTCTACGCATGCTTGGCAATTGTTGCAAAATATAAACAAAGTATTTGGAATTTCTCGTCGAAAATTTGCTACTTTTTTACACTGAAATCGATTGAAAACAACTAGAAATTCTGGAGGAAATATGTGCGAAAGCTTCGGATTGATAGGGATACAACTACCTGAAAAATACAAGGAGAACTTCGACGTTTCGAGCGAAGGCGCTTCGACTTGTGCTGTTAATGTTTGTATATATAGTACTTGACCTTTTATACTGTCGTACTTAACACTACGTATACCATAAATTCTGACAGGAGAGTTAAATGTAAATTTTAAAGCATAAAAATATATAATACTCATTCTTGAGGAGACTTATCAGTAAAGGTGAAGTACGATATATATAAACACTAACAGTACAAGTGACAAGTCGAAGCGCCTTCCCTCGAAACGTCGAAGTTCACCTTGTATTTCTCAGATTGTTGTATCCCTATCAATCCAAAGTCTTCGTACATATTTCCTCATAATTTTTAGTTGTTTTCAATCCGATTTCAGTGTAAAAAGTATCAAATTTTCGACGAGAAATTCTAAATACTTTATTTATATTTTGCAACAATTGCTGAGCATGCGTAGAACTCACGTTGGAAATTCAACGTGAATCAATTCGATTTCTCCAGAGCTATGCCCACCCTTAACCTGCGAACGGGCATGCTCGGGGAACGAGATTGGGTCTTTCCCAGCCGGTGGAAAGTCCCTGCGACGCAGACTCGTCCCCAGTCGTTATTTGAATTTCAATTTTATAGGGACGAATAGGTATATATCCATATATATATATATATATATATATAGATCAGTACCAAATGTGGACGCGCGCAAGGGGAAAAGGGAAGGCGAGGGAAAAAATAACGACTGGCAGATTACAGATACAAAATGGCGGACAATTTGACAACAAAAGAGGAAAGACTATTTTAATATACACCACAGAGCGTTTTTAGCTGATAAACTCCCTTGTCCGCATGAGGAATGTCAGTATAATTTATCTTGCTATGATCAAGATGGTTTAGACCACCATTACAGGACAATCCATAAATGTCCTGTAACGTGTAACCTGTTATTTCAGGCTTTCAGCTGATTAGTGATATTAAAATTTAAAAGGCGAAAAGTCTTATTGTGCCAGAGAACTGAGAGAAGCACTCAAAGGAAACACTGTCATGTTTGGAAAAGCTATCGATTAACAACCAATCGAAGGTATTCGTAAATCTTGAGTGTTGAATGCCTTTAATTGGAGCCAGCGAGCAATATAAAAACAGGTAGGTATTTTATTCAATTTTATTTATGCGTTTATATCTTTATATTTCACGATGAAATGCACTCTTAAACTCTTTGGATTATAAAGAAAACAGCTTTTTGCTGGGGTTTTTTTTTGCAACCTGTGTATTTCACAATTTGGTTGCTGAAACTACAAATTTTTGTTATTTATAAATTACTTTATAAAATTACTTTATAAAGTGCTATTAACTCCAGGTTTTGTGTAATATGATTATGTGCCAACTTAAAACTTTGCATACAAGGCTATTAAATCAATGACAAGACTTTTGGAGCATTCAAATATTTCCCAAAATACCTGTAAATAACAAAATATACCCCTCCCCCTAACTAAATGTTACTGTATGATGAAAAGACGTTACATTGGCCATTAACAACACATTGTTGGGGGGCACAGGGTTGTAGGGATAATATAGAAGCTCAGGTGGCACATAACTCCTATCATAGCCTTAATTAAACAATTTGGAAAACCAGAAATACTGTATCAATGCACTGGGGGCAATCTGGCAATTACTTCTATGTTCTGACAATCATTGCACCCATAGTCCTTGAAATGATAAGGTAATTTTTACCTTGTATCATGGCCAACGTTTAGGGCCACTTTCAGTGCCTTAGCAAGCTCGATAATTGGGGGAGGCTCATATTCATATATTCGTGTTCTGCGTTATTAATTTCTTTTGAAATTGATTGTTTTTATGGACTGTGAATATGAATATATGAATATGAGCCCCCCCCCCCAATTATCGAACTTGCTACGGCACTGACTTTTGATTGTTATACCATTAAGTCTGATAATTGCACCACCAATGGTTCTGGTATTTCTTGTTTTTCCCATCATCATTTCTGTACTCAACTTTACAACATATAATATATTCTTGTTTATTCCAGAATTATCTTACAATTGGAACACCATTTATCACACAATTGGAAATTTGTCCTGACTCACCCTGGTTTCCCAATTAAGCCCTAGAGTGACAGCACTCTCCCTTGATGAGTAAATTGTCTGGTGTTAGACAGAGTAAAATAATAATGTAGGGCATATCAGGGTGCATTGCCACTTAAAGGGTTAATCTTGATCTGGGTGGCAAAATACTGCAGAACCAATGTATGGAAATTGAAGACACAAAAGCTGGATTAATTTTGAACCATTTTAATTGGACTTCTTCAATGGAATTATTAACAGTGAATAATTTTAAATTAATTTAAAACTAAAATGTATTATAATTACAGTTAGTGTACATGATGTAGTGGAGCATGTCTATTATATCAACTTAATAAAGCTTTATACTTTCATCTGTTATCTGCATGGTGGGGGGTGGGTGGTTGTGCAGAAAAATTCAGGGGTGGAAGGTGAGTGAGGGGCACGTAGCCACAGAATAAGGCACACAGAAGGTTGACTTGAGTAACCGTTGCCACGCCATGATTCATCAAAATGATGATGCCATGGTCCCAACCTCGTCCCCAGGGCCTATTGAGGAAGGAGGCGAAGCAGCAAAGGCCCTGGTAAGGGCTGGTCACGTGATGCTTCAAATTTTGAATATTTCAGAATATTTAACTTTTCAAACCGGGGGTGCGGGCCGCTTTGATTTTATCAAACATGGCCGTGCAAAGGGGCGATAGTAACCTGAAGTTCAGGCCCTATTCACAGAATAGGGCCTGACACAAAACCTATCTAAAGTGTGGGATTCCCGTCCATCTGGTGGACGGGAAATCTGATTGGTTGATCAGCATCATGAAGGATTTTGATTGGTTGCAAGTTTACATAAACAACAGTTTTAAAAATAGCTCGGTCAAGGCGACAATTAATATAAAGGTCAAACACACGTACAAATTCCATTATCGATTTCTTCGAATTTCTTTTTTATGATTTATGGCAGAAAATAAATCAAACAAACAGTATTTTGAAAGGGCTTTATCAAAATCTTGGACGAATTTTGGACACACGACGCCGAAAGAACAGCCAAACTAAGTCATGTATTCGAAAGCTTGTTCTCGAGCTTGTTGTTGACAGCCAAGATGTTCTGCCAACTGGCTTCGCCGGCAAAAGTCTTATTTTTAATATCAGGTCCTACCGGCGTTGTTTTCTGAGCTACATCGACTTCTTCGTGGTACGATTGAGAATTTCATTGTTGCTGTTGTATAGCCCGTTTTAACACAGCGGCCCAATCTCGCAAGGGTCAGTATAGACTTATTAAATGTATATTATATATTAATGTATATTATAGTAAAAATATGTCGTAAAATATAAATTTTAAAATGAAATTGACTTGCCTATTTGATAGTGTGTGTTCTCCTTTTATTCCTCCTTTGTTGGACTAATATTTTCCGAGACTTTGTGCTCGATGTTACTAGTATACATGAAACATGATAAAGGCTAACGATTCCCGATCGTCGATACGACGGCACGGCACTTCGAATCGAAAATTCTCACACTCAAATCGCTTTATTCTCAAAAAATATTCGCCGGCATGTACAACAAATGCCGTTCTTCGAAAATACAGAGGTATTTCGGCGAGATGTACAAGTTTTGGACCATATTTTAACAATGGAAATCAAAACCCATTTATATTGAACTTACCCGGACCGAAAATTACTACGGCGAACGTCTGCGCAACCAGGCCTCCTTTACCGTTGGATTTACAGGGGGGAAGCAGATATTTCCGGTAACAGCCAGCCAATCGCGGCCGCGTAGCGACTGTTTTAATACATTATTTGAAATTTGATATTCAAAATAAAAACTCCTTCGATCGGATACTGTATAAAACTCGAAATGTTGTCGAAGAAAAGAAAATTAAACGACGGAAATTGAAGAAATTTAAGGAAGAAGTAATATACAGCGGCTCTTTGTTCGAAAGTATGGCAGAATATGATACTTTAATTCGAAATATTATCGTGAATATATTAGTGGCATCCTCCCCCCTGTAAATCCAACGGTAAAGGAGGCCTGGTTGCGCAGACTTTCGCCGTAGTAATTTTCGGTCCGGGTAAGTTCAATATAAAATGGATTTTGATTTCCATTGTTAAAATATGGTCCAAAACTTGTACATCTCGCCGAAATACCTCTGTATTTTCGAAGAACGGCATTTGTTGTACATGCTGGCGAATATTTTTTGAGAATAAAGCGATTTGAGTGTGAGAATTTTCGATTCGAAGTGCCGTGCCGTCGTATGGACGATCGGGAATCGTTAGCCTTTATCATGTTTCATGTATACTAGTAACATCGAGTACAAAGTCTCGGAAAATATTAGTCCAACAAAGGAGGAATAAAAGGAGAACACACACTTTCAAATAGGCAAGTCAATTTCATTTTAAAATTTATATTTTACGACATATTTTTACTATAATATACGTTAATATAATATACATTCATACTATATAAAGTCTATACTGACCCTTGCGAGATTGGGCCGCCTGTGATTCAAGTGTAAATTTAAATCATCGAACTCTCAATTTCAGTGCATTGCAGTCAGTGTCATTGTCTGGCAAATGATTTTTGTCTCTTTAATTAAAGTGAAATGAGCTCACCAGTTAAACATTTTTCAATGATCACTGATGCGTTCAACAGAAGGATAAAGGCAAAAACGAACTTTCATGATAATATATATATATATATATATATATATATATATATATATATATATATATATATATATATATATATATATATATATATATATATATATATATATCATGACGACCCGCACGCCTATAAATTGAATTATCTTGAAGGTGTTAGTTACCACAGCATTATTAGTCGAGGTGGTAAGACTGGTGACATGTATAATAAATTTATAGTGAAATAATTTATGCGTGCATGAAATTTAACCCCATAGATATGATGTAGCAAATAACTAACTGAGCTAACATACAAACCAGGTTGTCATCACCAATTCATAATAATGTTAGCAGACAATGCCGCGCAAAGTTCAAATTGCGGCAAAATGGTCTGAAGAAGAGTGCATTCTGCTTGACAATCGTGTGTATGGATTCAGGATGGAGATCAAGATCGAACAAACTGGCAATATTTTGATGGCTGCTTATCAAAGAATAAAGATTAAAGATTAATGCGAAGTATTTTCAATCAGTAAGGTTAGGTAATAGTCAAAAGGCTATAGCCTATAGGTATTGCAGCACGCATCAGTTATTATTTCTTTAGTATACAGTATGCTAGATACCACGGCTTTCAAGCAGGGCTATCGCAACCGCGAGTTGATTGTACTATATTCATTATTTAATATACTCATTTCTATATTTTGATACAAGGTAGCTCAAGACAAATAATATTTATTTACATATATATATACCGGGTGGCGCAAAAAAAGTTCAGGCGTTTGATCTACCATAGCGAAAAACTATAAGAGCTATACATCGCTCAAATAAATGTAGCTGTATTCATAAAAGGCTAACTTAAATTTTGATAGGTTATACATGAGATATCACGAAATATTGACTGAGATATCAGCGTTCAAATTAAACTTGCGTAAGCATTTTCAAAAGAATCGAAAATTAGTCTAAAATGGCCCATTGTACTAAATTTGACATCATTCTCATTAGACATTACGCTGGGCATCGCCAGATTATTTCCCGGGCGAGCTAGCGATGAGTAAACGCGGAGATGAGCCGTACCCCTGGCTTTCAGATTTGACAATATCCAATATTTTTGTGGCTATACCTATAGAGTATAGTTGAAATATCAAATTGGGAGTATGCCACATCGACAGCGCTAGGTTTTGGAATAATATCTAGAATACTTTTAGTGAAAACTCTTGTGTCAGAAAGATGTCCCATCTTTTGCTGACAGGTTATGAAGATGTCCCATCTTTTCTTAACCAGCGGAAGCTTAAAAGGAGTCTTATATTATTATTCTTTACACCACGCTAAGTTAGAGTAAAGCGGCGCATGCAGCGATAGCGCTAGGTTTTGGAATAATATCCAGAATACTTTTAGTGAAAACTCTTGTGTCAGAAAGATGTACCATCTTTTGCTGACAGGTTATGAAGATGTCCCATCTTTTCTTAACCAGTGGAAGCTTAAAAGGAGTCTTATATTATTCTAGTTACATCAGGCTAAGTTAGAGTAAGGCGATGCAGCTTGCGCTATAGGTTTTGGAATAATATCTAGAATACTTTTAGTGAAAACTCTTGTGTCAGAAAGATGTCCCATCTTTTGCTGACAGGTTATGAAGATGTCCCATCTTTTCTTAACCAGCGGAAGCTTAAAAGGAGTCTATAATATTATTCTTTACATCACGCTAAGTTAGAGTAAAGCGGCGCATGCAGCGGTTTTGGAATAATATCCAGAATACTTTTAGTGAAAACTCTTGTGTCAGAAAGATGTCCCATCTTTTGCTGACAGGTTATGAAGTTGTCCCATCTTTTCTTAACCAGTGGAAGCTTAAAAGGAGTCTTATATTATTCTTTAAATCAGGCTAAGTTAGAGTAAGGCGATGCAGCTTGCGCTATAGGTTTTGGAATAATATCCAGAATACTTTTAGTGAAAACTCTTGTGTCAGAAAGATGTCGCATCTTTTGCTGACAGGTTATGAAGATGTCCCATCTTTTCTTAACCAGTGGAAGCTTAAAAGGAGTCTTATATTATTCTTTACATCAGGCTAAGTTAGAGTAAGGCGATGCAGCTTGCGCTATAGGTTTTGAAATAATATCTAGAATACTTTTAGTGAAAACTCTTGTGTCAGAAAGATGTCCCATCTTTTGCTGACAGGTTATGAAGATGTCCCATCTTTTCTTAACCAGTGGAAGCTTAAAAGGAGTCTTATATTATTCTTTACATCACGCTAAGTTAGAGTAAAACGGTGCATGGATGCATGCAGCGATAGCGCTACTCGCTAGGTTTGGGAATAATATCTAGAATACTTTTAGTGGAAACTCTTGTGTCAGAAAGATGTCCCATCTTTTCCGATAGGTTATGAAGATGTCCCACCTTTTCTTAACCAGTGGAAGCTTAAAAGGAGTCTTATATTATTCTTTGCCTCACAACGCAGGCGCGGGCGTAGATTCCGTAGATTAGCTATAACACAATGGTGTCAATGCAGCTATTGTTTTTGGAATAATATATACATTTGATATATACGTTGGTGAAAACGTTAGTACCAGATTCATGTGCGCACTAGGGCCTATAGGGAAAGGCGGTCTAATTATATAACTTTATAAGTCAGTTTCTTTATTATTAGCCATAGAAAACTTACGTCTTTGAAGCCGGACTTTTTATACTGCCAAGATCTGAAACGGCAAATATGTTCCGCGGTCTTGACATGGAATTATCGTGCTATTCTCTAAGATACCAAGAACGTTTTGTTTTACAACACACAAGTCTTAATATTATTACATATTATACGCAGCCTTATTACACATTGTACGCTATATAGTATAGCCTGGCCCTAGGTGACTTGTCAACAGTCAGCATTGTGACATATTTGTACACTTTTATTTTAATGCATAACAGAAAATTAACTTATTACTTGCTTGGTTTCACACTGCGTCTAAGCAACTGAACCTGGATTGATGACATGTTATAGTGGTAATTAATAATGCGATTAGCGTTGCTGGCTTCCTGAAGTTGCAAACTCAGTTTGCAGATCCCGCTGTTTTTCAAAACGTGCGGGTCGTCATGCGAAATCTACAACACTTGTCAATCATATTGCATGTTGTGTCTAAAAATAACATGTGGGCGTCCCACAGTCTAGACAGGTTTTGTGTCAGGGAAGTGCAACCTCGTTCCCAGGCTCTTACCTTCGCACGCCCCAAGCTGCGGAAAGACCCTGGTGCCGGCTGGTCACGTGGCTCCCAGATTTTGGGTGCTAAAATAAATTGCTATTCAGGGAGGAGTGGTAGAAATGATTTGTACGTATTGAAATTGTTTCTGAATTTGTAAAATAGTAAAACTCTAACTGTACGAGACAATAATAAAAGATTTTTTCTTGACGAAATGTTAATACAACAGATTGATCATGTGTTGCAGCCGAAAGAGTATCATATTACTCTCAAGGATTACAAATATCTCATATTTCACTGTCACTATATCGGCTTAGCAAAAGCACGCCAAAGAAATTTAACAAAAAAGATATCCTGGATCAACTGAAAATAGTTCTCGTTGTCGATTATATAATGGTGTACAAGATCAGATACATTGTAAGAATCTCTTCAACAAAACAAATTAAAGAATTTTGAATAACACGGAGTTGATTCATGGCGAGAGACTGCCGCATGTTGATGATTTTCCTTATTTGATCTGCCGATCGAGTGCCGTCCTTGTGAACGACGTTCAAGAATGTAATTTCCGAAACACAGAAATCATTAGTAAAAGATTCACGATCCAAGCGATGCCCTGAAGTTTTTCTATCCGTTGCCAGATCTTCGGCAAATGTTGCTGCAGTTGAAAGTCGAAGGCGCAGTTTGGCTTTTACACTGACTTTGTCAATGTGTCCTCCTCGAGTGATGAAACTAGATCTGCTACACCTTTACCCATGTCAACAGAAGTAAGTCAATTGTTTATGAATATCATCTACCAATATACTTTACCGCAATTAATAATATAGTCATCCGTATACGTATGTTAGTAATCCCCATTTAAACCCAAAATGTACAATCCAATTGTGATTTCTCCATGGAATATTTTTTGCGAATATTTATAGAATGGCAGACGCGCGAAGGCCACTTGATTTCAGTCGAGATATTTGATCTTGTATCAGTGAATTCAAGGGAGACACAACTATAACAATACACGAACCGTCCTGAGTAGATATCTCAAATGATTTCCATGGAGAAAGAAAATCGACTTGTTTATTAAATATGATCCCTTGCAAACATCAACAATGGGTCAGATGAAAATCAGAGACTTTCCATATAAAGCGTTGGCAGGATACAAATTATAAATAACATCTTTTGTCGAATAAATAATATATGTTTAAGTACATTTAAGAGTTTGTTAAGGCCCGTTTACACGGGCAAATTGAATGTCAAAGATATTTTGCTCGTGTAGATGATAAATTTGTGACAAATTTATTGTGACAAATGCATTTAATTTGAACAAAAGCTAGCAAGCTAGCATGCTAGCTTTTGATCAAATGCATTTGATCAAATAAAATTTGTCAAAATAAAATTTGCTCGTGTGCTTTACGACAGTATTATTTGAAAGCCCTGCACAGTTGTTTTGATGCAGGACCCAAGAACACGGAGATCTGTATGTTTAAATTGCAACTCTTGTCGAAGTTTGAACACAATGTTATCAATCGTGTAATTTAACCTGGCGAAATTGAATAAATAAATAAATACTTTCCAAACAAAGAACTTGCTTAGTTTTGGTTCGGCTTCAGTACAGTATGTTGTTATGAAATGCGCTATTTAGAACAACGAATTCCAAACAAGCAAGAAATGCAATGAAACTCGAGCATCCTCGAGCATCTTCGTTCGAGTTTCCGTTGAAATTATCAACTTTGCTTCTATGGCCTGGCAGCATGTGAATGACAAAAAGAACACAAACGCGCGCATAATTGTCAATTTGACAAGAAGTATTCCTCGAAGTATTCAATACAAATTATACAATGACAAATTGCGATATAAAGTGCTCTCAAATTACACTTTTTGCAATTCAAACCAATACGTCCGCTCCTTGCCAACGAATTTTACTATTGCAAAGTGGAAGCATTGTAATTTAGATTTGTCCATCCCTCCCTTGGTAATTTAATATCCTGGGAGCCACGTGACCAGCCGGCACCAGGGTCTTTCCGCAGCTTGGGGCGTGCGAAGGTAAGAGCCTGGGAACGAGGTTGAGGGAAGTGTTGCTTGATATTTTTAACTCTGACGAAGTCAATGATCGTTTAGACACTTTACTCAATCCTTCAAACGATAATGATTTAGACATCAACTCCTTAGTTAACGACTTCACAGAAATTATTACCAAAGCATCTAGAAAATGTATCCTCTCAAGAAACAGAAAAAAAAATCTAGTAAAACGAGAGTAACACAAAAACAGAAATGGTTTGATAATAATTGCTACCGACTTAAAAGAGAACTACGGAATTTAGGAAAAATAATATCAACACAGCCGAATGAACCCTTTATAAGGCACATGTTCTTTACTAAGAAAAAAGAATATAAAAAATTAATAAGGAAACTCAAAAGAAAGTTTCATAGTGAGACTCTGAATAAAATTAAATCCATAGCAGATAGCAACCCCAAAGAATTTTGGAATCTTGTTAACAAAATCAAATCGAGTCACTCCAATTGTTCTAATACAATATCGCATGATGAATGGTTTCACTTTTTCCTCCGGGACCTCAATAAAATTAATTTTTCCTCGGACGAAACTCGTGTTGAGGCTCGAATAGTAAAAGATTTTCGTCTCTGGGCAAACACTAGCGATGAAATTCTTGACAAACCTATCTCATTACAAGAAATTTACAACATTTCTAGAAAACTCAAACATAACAAGGCTAGCTCTAGCGACTTGCTAAACAACGAAATTATCAAAACTTCAATCACTAGTTTAGCACCTTACTATGTGAAACTTTTTAACACAATTTTATCTAGTGGTGTTTTTCCAAGAATTTGGTCGGAAGGATTTATAACTCCTATACATAAATCAGGAAGTAAAACTGAGCCTGGAAATTACAGAGGTATATGTATTTCTAGCTGTTTAGGGAAATTTTTTACTCTAATTCTAAACACGCGTTTAAACAATTTTCTAGAGGAAAACAATATTTTGAATAATTACCAGATTGGTTTTAGACACGGATTTCGAACATCTGATCATCTGCTTGTTCTTAAAACATTAATAGACTCTTATAAATCAAGTCGGAAACCCATTTTTACATGTTTCATTGATTTCAGAAAAGCATATGATAGTGTTTGGCGAGAAGGCCTATTTTTCAAATTGATAAAATATGGATGTAGCAAAAAATTTGTTGCAATCTTGCTAAATATGTATTCTTCTGTTAAATCGGCGGTTAAATTAGAACAAGGTGTAACCCCGTTCTTTCAATCTCATATTGGAGTGAAACAAGGATGTAATCTGAGTCCAACACTGTTTAATATCTTCATTAATGATATACCTAATCTGTTTAATTCTCATTGTGATCCTGTAAAACTCGATGACACTGAGTTAAGTCGTCTACTATACGCTGACGACTTGGTAATTCGCAGGACGAAAAGCGCGTCATTAATGACCTTTAATAAAACCACTAAAGATATTAAATGTGTGTTTACACCTTTAATATATTGATTAAAGTTTGTTAAATAAGAAATTACATTTAATCGCATTTAATAAGACTAAAAGACGTGTTTTGTATTACCTATAGATTTAGTTATATTTAGTCCAGCTTTTAAAGCTGCAAAAACCGACTTTAAACTATACTTGCTTTAGTCACTTTTAATCCATGTTGCAAATTTGATTAAAGCTGCCATGAGATTTAATCGCCTTTAATTTGAAGTTTAAGGAAGTGTAAAGGCGAAGGTTAACATTAATTGTTTTTATTGCGGCAATGTTAAAGGGGATTAAAGGCAAACTTATTTGCAGTCATAGCAACCGCGAGACATGATGATATTCGACGCATTTGTCACAGCTATAGACAAACACTATAATACTACACGTGTACGTTCTACGCAATTCACCGTAATTCTCGCCGTTTAGAAGTAAGACGCTCTTGTATACTAACAATTTATTGTGTTACAACGCTTGCTAAATATTTAAAATTATTGGCGATATGAATAGCGTTGGGAATTACGTTTTTTGCCATCACTGCAAGCAAAGTGTTTCAGAAAAAACATTCCGGCGTCATATGGCTTTGGATCAATCTCACCAACTCAAGCGAAGCTTAAATGATGGTTCTTCTACATCTTCGTCCGATACAGATGAAGAAACAGTTGCGACTTTTAACAGTTGCGACTTCGGAGGTTTGTAAATTCCTTGAAACATACCTTTTCCAAACGTAAAATTAGTTAATAATATACAAGACCGATACAAATAATTTCATGAATCAAAAGCCGGAAAGGCAAGATACTGTAAGCAGTGAATTGTTCCGGCATCATATGCTAGTATAGTTTGTCTTATGAGCATATAAACTTTCTTCTAGGTGTGTCCGCTGCGTCTTGTGATATAATAAAGACTAATTCTGACACAAATATGCCAGAAAATTCAGGAGATGACCATGTAAGTATCTTACATTGAAAAGCTGACTCGACAATCAGAAGCTAAAAATTCATTTGTAATTTACGATAATTTTCTGCAGTACAGTTTGTTTAATAGTTAATATAGAAAACAAACTGATGTAAATCAATAAGACCAACAATCAGATATAAGTGTGAACTTTCAAATATATACGCTTATATTTATGCCATCCCATTATGGAACCAACTCATATTCATACCTGTTCAATGCCCCCAACTCAAACCTAATTGTACAGAAAATGCTACCCCCGACGATCTAGAGCTCTGGAAATCTCAACACCCCCCCTCCTTATGTACGAATATCTTCACGAAAACGTTTGCAATTGCTCGCCATCACAACAACCCAAGTAAATATATTATACTTATTGTATTTTTATGATTTATGATAAAAATACGCAAATATTTATTGTTTTTTATCCGCATAAATCATAAAAATAAAATAAATGTATTAAGTTGGGTTGCTGTGGTGGCAAACAAACGTTTCGTGAAAATATTTGACCCCCCCTGTCATTTTCGCGAAGATTGCATGTTACTTTCAAATTATTTGTGAAAATATATAATGTATTATAATAATAAAGTGTATTACATTTATAGAAAACAATGATAACCCTTATGAAATCTACAATAATTATACTAAATTAAGCATAGTTTTTCAAGCCATGATAATTTTTAGGAAATAAGAAAATTGAATTTCTAGGCATATTAGTTATTTTCTTTTCTTGCAAAATATTATACTCGGACAAATTTTTCCTTGCAATAACCACCAGTAAAAGCAATTCTTCTAAATACTATAAGCACTTCAGAACAGCTGTTGCTTTTGATTTTCGGAGTTAGTATCAGCTCACTGTCATGGTCATTTTACCCTAAAACAGTTGAGATTATACCTGTGCTAAATGAAACGCATACAAACTCTTGTATATACAGACCCTAGACTAAGTTTAGTTTCTACACGTAAGGTGGAATTTTAAAGTTTTTCTTGTTATTTTACAGTTTTGAACATTAACGCCAGCGCGAACATGCGAAGATGAACATATGCAAGTAATTCTTCTTACTATTCATTTTTTTAGGACAGTGACAGTGACATAAATTCCAATTGTGGTCATGATCAGGCAAATGATGAACTGCTAGAAGACGTCAGTACTGAATTGTCGGAAGACGAAAGTAGTGATGATGAAATTTGGCCGGAGGTGTCAGAGCAACTACTGGATCAAGACATCACTTCGAAGAAACCTCTTCCAGATCCCGTACCGAAGCGAAGAAAGGTACAGGTCGCTAACTCCATTCTTCAATGGTTGTTATATTTCATTCTCATTTGGCAAGGAGTTTGTCACTTGAGTGACAATGGGCTTGCATGGTTA
>CACRXK020004258.1:4594-26395 GCA_902702795.2 Paramuricea clavata
CCCCCCCCCCCCCAGGAAATCCATCTATGGTTCTAAAAATTATAAAAAGATAATGAAATGAAAAATCTTACGATGTTTTGATATTGAGCTTGCGAAAGTTTATGGAAAGCTTCATCTGTTGGGACAAATATTGAACAATGGTTACAACTTTTCATTTCTTCTTGAAGATTAAATTTCTGTAAGAGAAACAAAGCAAATGGTAAAATTTTGGCGATGGTTACGTTGGTATGATGGTCGTGACAATGATGATGATGGTGACAATGATGATGGTGATGATGGTGGTGATGACGATGATGGTGGTAATGACGATGATGGTGATGATGGTGGTGATGACGATGATGGTGACGACGATGATGGTGACGACGATGGTGGTGATGATGGTGGTGATGACGACGATGGTGGTGATGATGGTGATGATGATGATGATGATGGTGATGATGACGATGATGATCACGGTGATGATGGTGGTAATGATTGTGATGATGATGATGGTGATGATGGTGGTGATGACGATGATGATCACGGTGATGATGGTGGTAATGATTGTGATGATGATGATGGTGATGACGATGATGGTGGCAATGATGGTGATGATGGTGGTGGTGATGAGAAATTATTTTATTTTCTTACCTGTATGAAGTTACACATTTCTGTGAAGGTAGTGTTGTGCCCACATAGTCCTTCATAGACAGTTGGTTCTGTCCGAGGCGTCCTAACGAAGGCTGGAAATAGAACCTGAAAATATAAAATACCCCACTGAAAATGCATTCAGTGTTTATCTTCTCTTTGCTTTGCTCATGAAGAATTAATGACTTTTGAAATAACATCACTGGAGACCCTAGGATTCTGTAAATGTCTTACTTTGTCCACGATATGAAGGATACCATTCGATGCTGTTATGTTCGCGGTAGTTATGTTTGCAATTCCTCCAATAAGAGGCTAAAAATAGACACTGCGATTATGACTGTGTTACTACAGGAGGAAACCTAAACTAAACTAACTTTATTTATACTGGATAGCTCTATCAGTTCTAAACTGTTCTTCCTAGAGGTCCAGTAAGGATCATCTCTTATTGATCCAGTGTTACTACAGGAGGAAACCTAAACTAAACTACCTTTATTTGTACTGGATAGCTCTATATCAGTTCTAAACTGTTCTTCCTAGAGGTCCAGTAAGGATCATCTCTTATTAATCCAGTGTTACAACAAGATGAAACCTAAACTAAACTACCTTTATTTATACTGGATAGCTTCAGTTCTGTGTGCCTATATAAAAAGTTATAAAAAGGTCCAGTGAGCCTTTCTTATTGGTCTAGTTTCATTGCAGGATGGAACAAAAGTACCAGGAGAAAAACGGCGGTGTTTGGTGAAGTCAAACTTTGGTGGAGTCAAGTACTCTTCTCAATGTAACTGAGGAGAAATTATCATCAGACAACTGCATATAGACCCTTTGCACTGACGTCACAAATCCTTAGAGTGTCCTCCAGATGCTCCCTAACAGTATCTATTCGGGTACAACAACCACATACAGCGCAAAAATTAACCATTTTAACACAAAATTATTATAAACTTTTAAAAAATTTGCTTTGTTTACAAAAGTTATATTATGCATGGATTACTAATTTGTCCTCCAGATGCATCGTCACCGGCGCTGTGACGTCATGTGCAATGGGTCTATTGCAGGAATCGAAACTTTGGTCGCAGAGTAGAAAAGCACATCCATTCAGCCTGAGCACTACACCATCAACACACTCACCTCTCCAGAATCGGTGTGATTTATGGTCATGTAAACATTCTTAAACAATGATGGTAATCTCTTAATGGTTTCATCTCGTAGGCTGGACGACGTGTAGAGGCCAGGAACAGCGTTTGAACTGGAAAAGAAAAATGAATTAGCCATTCCGAAGTTGATGAGTGGACTGAGGACGAGTGTTAAAAAGTGCCCAAATTACGAAATGAACCAAATCACTAAAAAGACCACCTCAAAATTAGTAAGTATACAAAGTTTGAAGACGTTTACATGAATATCCTTCGAATAATAAGCTTTCGAAAATTGTGAAATTACTGATTAAAAGATTGTTTTTGGGACGCGCGTCCCCCAAAACAAAAATTACAGTACATTTCATAGTAAATATCGCGATTTTCAAAAGCTTGTTAATCGAAGAGCATTCATGTAAATGTCTTCAAACTATGTATACTTACTAATTTTGAGGTGGTCTTTTTGGTGATTTGGTTCATTTCTTAATTTGGGCACCTTTTAACATTCGTCCCCAGTCCTCTCGTCAACTTCGGAATGGCTAATTATAGTGATGATGATGGTGATAATGGTAGATAGATAACTTTATTTAAACACGCTGGCCCCGTCAACTGTAGCCTGCGAGCCCCCTAGAGAGCCTGCTCGCTGGCTACGTCAACTGAAGCTGATTTTCAAGAGGAGCCTGTACAAAAGAATACAAATAAAGAAATTTAAAAGCTATTTACAAAATTATATAGAATGTATAGTATTATCTATAACGTAATTAACTAGTATAATAAAATATTTACTGGTAGATCTATATTTTCAATGTGAGTAGCGATTTTCTTTCGAAGGGGATTCGCTCTCTCTAATTTCTTTTGGAATAGAATTCCAAAGGTATGTTCCGTCATACATAAAACTTTTTAAAAATGTTACAATTTTGAAGTGCTATTAAGAGCTATTTACAAAAATACTTAGGTTTTAAAAAAGATGGAATATTTAAATTATTTACATAATAATAACGGTGTTACACTATTTACAGGTAATCTATTTTAGTTTGTACTCATTTATGCGAGCAGCGATTTTATTTTGAAAAGAAGAAAGAGATCTGCCCTCCCTAATTTCTTTGCGAATAGAATTCCAAAGGCGTGCTTCGTCATACCATGGTCATGCATAAAACTATTTTTCATATTGTTAGTACGTGGTTTTCGTAAACTATAAGACCACTTGAAACTGTTGTAAAGGTTGTAGATTACTTTATGACTTAGATTCTTGCACTTCTATCTTGCACTAATATTAATTCCACCAAGTGAAGTTAATTTAATTTAAAAAAACTTTAACATCTCCCAAAAGGGCTTTTCAGATATTAATTACAAATGTCTAGACGAAGTCAATATTAATGTTAATAGATAAATTAGTTATCTATTAACATTAATATTGACTTCGTCTAGACATTTGTAATTAATATCTGAAAAGCCCTTTTGGGAGATGTTAAAGTTTTTTTAAATTAAATTAACTTCACTTGGTGGAATTAATATTAGAATGTTAGGGTTTGGAATCCAAGTGAGAATATATACATTTTAAGACCTAACCAGGAACGACTGCGAAAACTGCAGCACAAGGTCCTCTGGTAGGAATTGAACCTACGGCCCTGCGATTCCGGTGCAGCGCTCTAACCAACTGAGCTACAGAGGCCAGCTGTTGAGCTGTAACCATAAGTTCATGTATATATAGGTAATCGGGTGTGCGGGTTGTGATAAGGTGGACTTCATGACATAGATTCTTGCACTTCACTTGGTGGAATTAATATTAGAATGTTAGGGTTTGGAATCCAAGTGAGAATATATACATTTTAAGACCTAACCAGGAACGACTGCGAAAACTGCAGCACAAGGTCCTCTGGTAGGAATATAACCTACGGCCCTGTATTCCAAACCCTAACATTCTAATATCAATTCCACATTCGCAGGGCCGTAGGTTCAATTCCTACCAGAGGACCTTGTGCTGCAGTTTTCGCAGTCGTTCCTGGTTAGGTCTTAAAATGTATATATTCTCACTTGGATTTCAAACCCTGTAGATTACTTTCTCACTTTTGTATTAGTGAGTGATTTTAGGACATGACGGTGATAAATGTTATAACATTGATTATGTTCCCAGAAGGTGGTTTCTTACCCTCCAAGAAAATATAGATTAATGGGAACATCCAACAACTTTCTCCTGGCAGGATCTAACTTCGAAATCGCAGCATTGGACGGCACAAATACGGTCACATTGCGCTTAGGATCGGCCAGATAGCGGACGAGATTGTATTTCTTAAAATAAATAAGGTTGGAATGTGTTACTACAAACGAAATTGAAGAAAACACTTTTTCATCTTTACTGGATTTCTATCAAGTTCTTAAATTTCCCCCCTGGCGGTGTGGAAAAAGAAAAATCCCTTTTGTTCCAGTGTTACTGTATGAAGAAAGCTAACCTAAACGAACTTCATTTATACTGGATACCAATATATTTCTGAAAGGTTTACCCTAGAAATCCAGTAAGGAGCATTACCTATTGAACCAGTGTTACTACTGGAGTAAACGAGACTACAGATGATAGATAATACAGTCTTTAATACCCCAAGACGTACGTAAAGAAATGTACCGCACATTACAAACTGTTTATTTTAATGCCATGAATAAAACATACCACCATTAATGAGGATATTATTGAAAGTTCATTTTGCCTTTGGGCAACCTAGAATAAACCAGAAAGTTATGTTCGTTAAGAAATTTATATGGTGTGGTATGGTATGGTATGGTACTGTATGGTATGGTATGGCATGGCGTGGTATGGTGTGGTATGGCATGGCATAGTATGGTGTGGTATGGTATGGTATGGTAATGTATGGTATGGTATGATATGGTATGGTATGGTGTGGTGTGGTATGGCATGGTATGGTATGGTGTGGTAATGTAATGTATGGTATGATATGGTATGGTATGATATGGTATGGTGTGGTATGGGATAGTATGGTGTGGTATGGTATGGTATGGTGTGGTGTAGTATGGTATGGTATGGTAATGTATGGTATGGTATGATATGATATGGTATGGTATGATGTGGTGTGGTATGGTATGGTATGGTATAGTGTGGTATGGCATGGTATAGTGTGGTATGGCATATGATATGATATAGTATGGCAAGAATCGAGATTTTGGTCAGGTCAAATAAATATATATAAATTTCCCCTTGATAATTCCCATCTACAAGACCCTTCAACTATTATTGAATCGAGTGAGATGCCAACAAAATCTTAATATTTACCCATAACCTAACATGGCAGTACCCCAGACTTGTGGTTAGAGCTCGACAACTGGTCTCTGTAGCTCAGTTGGTTAGAGCGCTGCACCGGAATCGCAGGGCCGCAGGTTGGATTCCTGTCAGGGACCTGTAGTCGCATTTTTCACAACTGTACCTGGTTAGGTCTAATAAATATATATAAATTTCCACTCGATAATTTCCATCTACAAGACCCGTCAACTATGGTAATGTATTGCTTGTTATAGTATCACATGATGGCATGGCATGGTATGGTATGGTATGACAAGGTATGGTATGGTATGACAAGGCATGGTATGGTATGACAAGGTATGGTTGGTATGACAAGGTATGGTTGGTATGACAAGGTATGGTATGGTATGACAAGGCATGGTATGGTATGACAAGGTATGGTATGGTATGACAAGGTATGGTATGGTATGACAAGGTATGGTTGGTATGACAAGGTATGGTATGGTATGACAAGGCATGGTATGGTATGACAAGGTATGGTTGGTATGACAAGGCATGGTATGGTATGACAAGGTATGGTATGGTATGACAAGGTATGGTTGGTATGACAAGGTATGGTATGGTATGACAAGGCATGGTATGGTATGACAAGGTATGGTTGGTATGACAAGGTATGACAAGGTATGGTATGACAAGGTATGGTATGACAAGGCATGGTATGGTATGACAAGGTATGGTATGGTATGACAAGGTATGGTATGGTATGGTATGACAAGGTATGGTATGGAATGGTTTGGCATGGTATCGTGCAGTTATATCTCACCACAGAAAGAGAACCCTGACAAGTAACGCCATCTCCAAGATAACCAACTCGGCAAATGCACTTGTTTTTCCCGGGACCTGTCTTGATACAACGAGCCTGAAAAAAAAGTATTCTACTATATTTGCTCTATCGTGGTCAATCTGCATTTATCAGAGTGAGAAAATAATATTAATTGCATTTTAGTATAATTACATAGGTGATTATTGAAAATTCTCCACGCTGATTGGTTGCCGTTGAGGTGATTATTATATTACGCGATAATCACCTAAGCGATTTTCAAAATGGCGGCAGAAGCCTTTTTGTCAATTAAATGACAAAGAAATGTGTATTTTCTCATTTTTTCCAAATAATCACCTATGAAATTATACTAAAACAATTATTCACCTCAGGCTCGGTGATTATCGTGAATAAAAACCTCGACTTCGTCTCGGTTTTTATTCACCGATAATCACCTCGCCTTCGGCGAATAATTGTTAAATAATGTACTACTTACTAAACGTACAATTTGTTACAGGATTGCAAACAAGTTGTTACAAATCTGTTCACAAGTTGTCGACAAGTTGTGTTCGCACTGCTTGTTCCCAGTTGTTGTAACAAGTTTGGAACAAGCTGTTAACAACTTGTAACAAGCTTGATGGCATTATCAGACTTGTTACAAGGTTGTTCTAACAAGTCTGATACAGTCATAATATAACAAGAACGTTACAAGGTTGATGACACAAGGCTGTAACAATATTTATATATTATGACTGTATCGGACTTGTTGGAACAACCTTGCAACAAGTCTGATAATATCAACAAGGTTGTTACAAGCTGTTAACAAGTTGTTCCAAACTTGTCGACAACTTGGGACAAGCAGTGCGAACACAATTTGTTGACGGCTTATTGGCAGACGTGCTACAAGATGGGAGATTTTTGCATGTGTACACACGTTAAAATCTCACAACATGTGTTTGAACAACAGGCTTGCAGCAAGCTTGTCAACAAGTTGTAACAATGTTGTAACAAACACAAGTCTCTTACCAAAGGAGAGCAGTTTCCATTGTTTCTTAAACACGTGTTTATTTCTCGACAGGATGTTCCACCCCCTTCGTAGCCTGCGTTACATTCACACTTGACCTTAAAATAAATATACGTAGTTTGTTATAGTGGCGATCTAGAAATCAGAAGATGTGAATTCGATTCACGCAAGAGACTAAATTTTCATCTAGGCAAGAAGAACAAAATCCATCACCACAGCTAGAAAGAGCATGTTAAAATCAGTAAAATTGCAAAGTTAGTAAAATGCGGAAAATATAGCCTTGCGAAATTTGCAAATTTTCTATTTATTTGTATTACGCACGGGAAAACGCACCACTTTCGGCCCAAATGTGGTGAATTTTCCGCGCGTAATACAAATTAATACAAGATTTGCAAATTTCGTAGGGCTATATTTTCCTCATTTTACAACATTTCGCAACCAAACTTTGCAATTTTACTTATCTTAAAGGTCCAGATACACCGGACGCGATTCGAGAACGCGACGCGATTTTTTAGTTTTTGAAAGTTAATAAAACAACCAATGAGAACACATTTTGAAAGATATGTAGACCGAATTACTCAAAATGTGCTACCGCTTCTACATATTTGGAACATTTAAACTAGAATCAAAGTTATCGGTCAGTGAAAATCGAAAAATCGCGTCGCGTTGTCGAATCGCGTCCGGTGTGTCTGGAACTTAAGATGCTCTATCTAGCTGTGGTGATGGATTTTGTTCTTCTTGCCTAGATCAAAATTTAGTCTATAGCTTAATTCAATTCAATTCGATTCGCGCTCGAGAAAACGAGTTTATTCGTTTATAGGTTTGGTAGAAGGCTACTGCACGAGTATTGCGAGTCAGAAATTTCAGAACTAAACGAGATGAAATGGACATTTTGCTTACATTACCTGCGCTGGACCAAGGAATGTGCATTTTGCGTTCCTATGACAACCACCACGTGATGGCATAGCACAATAATTGATTGGCGTACAATATGTCCCGTCACCAGTCCACCCAACCGAGCAAGTACAAGTGCTTCGTCCTGGCGCGGTCTTCGTACAAATAGCCTGTGGAAAAGAAAAATATTTTCGTTAAAATCTTTCTAAAGATCTGTAATAATTCATGAACGAAACGTAAAGGAAACCAGTAGTGTATCGTTGTCTTGAAAGCATGGTAAAGTCTGGTTACCAAAGCCCCATAACTCAACTATCGCCTCGAGTTTCTTTTTAAATAGTAAATACAAGTTCGCTTGCGAAGTTATACCACGAACGCGAGGTTATATTGCATTTGTCATAGTAACTTTAAAACAGCTCAAAATATATGTTAAATACTCGTAACGATGTTAAACGGTTGTATCTCGAATTTAGTACAAATTCATTAATTCAGTCAAGAAAACAACCGAATCGAATTAAATAAGGCAGAAACTATTCAGCTTGGGCTATCAGCTACAGGGACGCACAATGTCCGTGACAAATGTAATATACATGACCATCACGATTTAGGAACAGTTACTATTTTTAGACTTTAAGGAATAGGATTAGGGTTTGGATTAGGATTAAGATTAGGGTCTGGATTAGAGTTAGGGTTGGGATTAGGATTAAGTTTAAAATACAAAAGAATACAAAATTACAAAAGTCTAAAAATAGTAACTCTTCTTAAAAGGTGACAGGTATATACACATGACAAACATATGCGTTAAATTCAACTACTTGCGTTTGGTTGGAATTCTTCCTGCCCAGTATATAGACCTTGCGGTATTGGACCTATTCCCTAATGAACAAAATTTTGATCTAGACAAGTCTAGACAAAATTTCATCACAGCTTGAAAGAGCATCACAAAATTAGTAACATTCCGAAGTTTTGTTGCGAAATGTTGTAAAATGCGGATAATATAGCCCTGCGAAGTTTGCCGTTTTTCAGTCATTTTGTATTACGCGCGGGAAATTGATACCTTTTTTCAGAAAGCGGTATCAATTTCCTGTGCGTAATACAAATCGACTGAAAAAGAGCAAACTTCGCCATATTGTCCGCATTTTACAACATTTCGCAACGAAACTCGCAATATTACTTTTTTTGTGATGCTCTTTCAAGCTGTGATTAAGTTTTTGTGTAGACTTGTCTAGATCAAAATTTTGTTCATTAGGGAATAGGTCCATTAAAATACAAATACGTGATACATCAAGAACTTTGGTTCATTTCAAATCCTCATTATCTAACTACCACTTCGATCTTCTACAACATATTTACAACCCGGACAATCCAAGAACATCGACGTCAGTGTGCGTCAAATGCCACACAACTCGTTCTCTCACTATTTATCAGTAAGAACATGTTGTTGACAGTTAGCCAAAGCCAATAGTTACGTAAATGTATTGTTAGTATTTGGTCGGGACCCCGTTATTGGAGATTACAGTATCTCTGTGCCCATTCCCTGCCTGTGCTGCATGTATGTAAAATACGTAATATTCTGTAATGGTTTGGCGATAATATTTGCGTGTGTGGCAAATCTTGTTAAATAAAGTAAAATAAAATCAAATACACTTGTTATAAGCTTCACGGATGCCATTTTTAGATTGCGAAATTACACACTTACATTTTTATCACAGCCACCACGACCAGCCTTCAAACATGGGTCGATTTCGTAACAGTTCTGCAAAATTTCCTCATACCCCGTGTTACATATACATCTACAAATTTAAGAACAGCAAACGTGACGCATTTAAATACAGCAAGGTGGTTTTTACCTCGTTTTGATTCTTCGAAAATGTGGCTCAGCTATTAAAGTACTTCTAATTTAACTCTGCCAAACAATGTAGGATTTCTTTAGCTACTCTGATCTCCTCATGTAGTAACACTGGATCAATAAGAGATGATCTTTATTGGACCTCTAGGGAGAACAGTTTAGAACTGATAGAGCTATCCAGTATAAATAAAGTTAGTTTACTTTAGGTTTCCTCCTGTATTAACACTGGATCAATAAGAGATGATCCTTACTGGACCTCTAGGAAGAACAGTTTAGAACTGATAGAGCTATCCAGTATAAATAAAGTTAGTTTAGTTTAGGTTTCCTCCTGTAGTAACACTGGATCAATAAGAGATGATCCTTACTGGACCTCTAGGAAGAACAGTTTAGAACTGATAGAGCTATCCAGTATAAATAAAGTTAGTTTAGTTTAGGTTTCCTCCTGTAGTAACACTGGATCAATAAGAGATGATCCTTATTGGGCCTCTAGGAAGAACAGTTTAGAACTGATAAAGCTATCCAGTATAAATAAAGTTAGTTTAGTTTAGGTTTCCTCCTGTAGTAACACTGGATCAGTAAGAGATGATACTTACTGGATCTCTAGGAAGAACAGTTTAGAACTGATAGAACTATCGAGTATAAATAAAGTTAGTTTAGTTTAGGTTTCCTCCTGTAGTAACACTGGATCAATAAGAGATGATCCTTACAGGACCTCTAGGAAGAAGAGTGTAGAACTGATAGAGCTATCCAGTATAAATAGAGTTAGTTTAGTTTAGTTTAGGTTCCTCCTGTAGTAACACTGGATCAATAAGAGATGATCTTTACTGGACCTCTAGGAAGAACAGTTCTAGAACAGTTTAGATCTGATAGAACTATCGAGTATAAATAAATAAAGGTAGTTTACTTTAGGTTTCCTCCTGTAGTAACACTGGATCAATAAGAGATGATCTTTACTGGACCTCTAGGGAGAACAGTTCTAGAACAGTTTAGATCTGATAGAACTATCGAGTATAAATAAATAAAGGTAGTTTACTTTAGGTTTCCTCCTGTAGTAACACTGGCTCAATAAGAGATGATCCTTACAGGACTTCTAGGGAGAACAGTTTATAACTGATAGAGCTATCCAGTATAAATAAAGTTAGTTTAGTTTAGGTTTCTCCTGTAGTAACACTGGATCAATAAGAGATGATCCTTACAGGACTTCTAGGGAGAACAGTTTAGAACTGATAGAGCTATCCAGTATAAATAAAGTTAGTCTAGTTTAAGTTCCTCCTGTAGTAAAACTGGATTTGCAAATAAATACAAGCAAGTTTAAAACTTCTTACATTGGTTGTGAATTGTTCAAATAACAATTTGCATGGATATGGCAAGCTGCTTTCACACGAGGGTCACCAGCACAAGGCCTCACGGAAATGGCGCAGTTTTCGCCATAGAAACCAGCAACACATGTACTCGGGACACAAGAACCGTTACCAAAACGACCGCTGTCACACGTGCCGTGGAGGCATCTACACGCTGGAATAAAAAGACAATAGGTACTTTACATAACGTATGGAGGGCAGTCGGGTCTTAAAAACAATGAAGTGACAAGAGAATATTCCGATCACCAGACACAAATCATGGCAGCTTATTGTAAAATACTACCTACACTCGACCACCACGTTTGAGATCTTTTTCAGGTAGTTCAGACACAAACCAAAGAACTTATTGTAGAATACTACCCACAATGGACGACCACGTCTAAGATATCTTTTTCAGGTAGCTCAGACATAAACCACGACAGCTTATTGTAGAATACTACCTACACTGGACCACCACGTTTGAGATATCTTTTTCAAGTAGTTCAGACACAAACCACGACAGCTTATTGTAGAATACTACCTACACTGGACCACCACATTTGAGATATCTTTTTCAGGTAGTTCAGACACAAACCACGACAGCTTATTGTAGAATACTAACTACACTGGACCACCGCGTTTGAGATATCTTTTTCAGGTAGTTCAAACACAAACAACGACAGTTTATCGTAGAATACTACCTACACTGGACCACCACTAAAACTCACATTTTTTGCAGTCCAAACCAAACTTGCCATCTTTACAAAGTTCACAAGCTGTTCCTCTAAAACCGTTGAAACATTTGCAATTCCCACTTCCTTTTTCGCCATCCAAACACTGTTAAGAGACGTAAATCGCTACTATTTAATGTTGATTATTTACTGGACTTTCAAAAACTCATCAATAATTCATAGGAAAACACAAAGAAAAATCACAAGCGTGTCGTATCTTTACACAGGGATGGATTTACTGGGGGTTCACACCTCCCCCTACCCCTGGCTATTTTTTGTGATAAAGCAAAAAAGACAAAATGAGATACAGTAACTTGAGTAATAACATCATGATAAGTGAACTGTGAACAACAATTACAATTCAAATACAGTAGTTGATGGGTGGGCGGCACACATGACCGACACAACTCGGCAGTCGGCACCAGAGCACCCCTACCAGATCATGCTGGATCCATCCCTGTCTTTACATGTGATAGAGATTTCCCTTGATTTACATAAACTTTAACTTTGATTTTCTCGACTTACACAACGTATTTTTTGAAAATTACTTCGCCAATGAACTTACTCGATCGATCGTTTTTGAAGCAATTTAAAACATTCGCAGTGCGTGTTTTATATCAGACCTAAAGATACTCGGCTTCGCCTCGTGTCTTTATATCTGATAAGACACTGCTGCTCACGTTTTAAACAGTACTTAAAACATTTATCCGTATTAAAACGATTTTCCATACAGCTATATCAACACTCGTGGAAATTGGGAAAACTCGAAATCGTGTGAAAACACTCCGCCCTCCCAATTCGCACTTGTGTCGATATTTAACAATTTTTCGCCGAGGGCGAGGTGATTATCAGGGAATATTCACCGAGCCTGAAACGAATAATTGTTTTAGTATTTTTACACGTTCAAGTCTTTTGTGTTTTTTTTTTGGGACTGAATGTATTTTTATTTCGCTTATTTCTGTATTAGTAACTTCCACAAAACGGCTAGCCGCAATTTTTGCAAATTTCGGTTTTGTTATATTCACCCGTAGGTGAATATAACAACTTATAGTATGTCAAATTTGTATAAAACTTGTATATCAACACGGAAAATGTTTTATATTTGTTAATTACAACATATCACGCTCAGGTGAATATGATATTTGTGGTGTTACTCTGAGTGTATATCCCACCGTAGTCGGGCATATTTTTCAAGCTCGCCCGGTGTGGATATACACTCAGAGTAACACCACAAATATCATATTCACCTGAGTACACTACACCAACACAAAAATTCATATCACGCTCATTATCTGCACCAAATTAAAAACATTTTGTCACTTACGTTTCCATTACCAAAGCATGGATTTCCAACAGGACCTGGACACGAAGAGCAATCTGATCCGTAAAAACCTTTACAACATTTTTTAATCTATAAAAACATTATTACATTAGCAGTCCACTGTAAATAATGTTAGTTTAGTTTAGGTTTCCTCCTGTAGTAACACTGGATCAATAAGGGATGATCCTTACTGGACCTCTGGGAAGAACAGTTTAGAACTGATAGAGCTATCCAGTATAAATAAAGTTACTTTATTTTAGGTTTCGTCCTGTAGTAACACTGGATCAATAAGAGATGATCCTTACTGGACCTCTAGGAAGAACAGTGTAGAACTGATAGAGTTATCCAGTATAAATAAAGTTACTTTATTTTAGGTTTCCTCCTGTAACACTGGATCAATAAGAGATGATCCTTACTGGACCTCTAGGAAGAACAGTTTAGAACTGATAGAGCTATCCAGTATAAATAAATTAAGTTAGTTTAGGTTTCCTCCTGTAGTAACACTGGATCAATAAGGGATCATCCTTACTGAACCTCTAGGGAGAAAAATTTAGAAGTCACTACTCATTAAACTCAAAAAACACCACCCCAGTGCTATTTGTCTAAAATTCTGCAGATGAAACTTTTGAAACCTACCGCTGGTACACATAGTGATTTGCAGCCTGTAAATACTTTGCTTCCTATTACATAATTGATCCGATAAAGACAATACTGTCTTTTATTCTGAAAGAAAATATTATTGAAATAAGTATAGGTAATATAGTATGGTTTCAAGTAAAAGTTTCGACTAAAAACGCCAGCCATTTTCATCACTTGTAAATATTTGGGTATTTTGTATTATTTTCTGCTATAGAAATGGCTGTATCTTGTAGTCAAAGAAATTTGCCCTGTATTTCATTTTTCGGCACTGTTTTCGAAAAAATTGCACTGCCCATAGGCAATCAGAATTGAGAATGTGTATTATTATATCACTATGAGTTTGTATTGTAGCATGAGTATTATTGGTTCAAGGACGATATAAAACATACCGTTGTTACAGTTCCCTGAGGACAATTGCCATTGGTATATGTCAAACGACATGGTCTACACGGGGACTGAAAAAAAAACAACATATAGCTATCATGGTCTTGACAATTTTAGCTGATAGTTTTAAACTACATGCGTGAAAATTCACAATTTGTTACGATGCGTTCGCGCTGCTTGTTCCCAGTTGTTGTAACAAGATTGGAACGAGCTGTTAACAACTTGTAACAAGCTTGATGACATTAGGGCCATTTATACGAGCGAAAATAAGTCGCGGCCTACCATAAACAAGTCGCGAACGACTCGCATAAACAGTCAATTTGCAATAAGCCGCGGCTAATTCAGGCCTAGCTTTCAAGCCTGGGCTTATTTTAGCCGCGGCTTGCGAACAAATTGACTGTTTATACCAGTCGTTCGCGACTTATTTAAGCCGCGGCTTATTTATATAGGCTGCGACTTATTTTCGCTCGTATAAATGGCCCTATTATCAGACTTGTTACAAGGTTGTTCTAACAAGTCTGATACAGTCATGATATAACAAGAATGTTACAAGGTTAACGATACAAGGTTGTAACAATGTTTATGTTATATCCAGTGCCGTCGCGAGGAACTCGCTTAAGGGGGGGTGGAGTGGGGGGTGTTTGGTTAAATCTACCTGAAAGTATCAAAATTTCGAAGTTTACCTGAAAATTTTGTTTTCGGAAAAATTATTTCCTCCCCCGTCGCCAAAAATTTTTTGATCAGTGTACCATTTTAGGGGTAAAAAATTTTCCGGACATATGCGACATAAAAAATTTTTCCGGACATCACAAATTTTCTTCGTTTATCAATAAAATTTTTCGAAAATTCCGAAAATTTCTAGAATGTTCTAAAATTTTTGTAAATATACGTTAAATACCTCATTTTCTTCCAAATTCACAGTTATTTTTGTAAAACTAACTTTCTCTTGTCCTAGGCATTACCTGAAGTTGCGTTAATTTACCTGAATTTCTTCTGCATATCTACCTGAATTTACCTGAAATTGCTGATATGAGCAATTACACCCCCTCCCCCCCCCGCTCGCTACGGCCCTGGTTATGTTATGGACTGTATCGGACATGATATTTGCTGTGTTGGTGTAATGTACTCAGGTGAGTATGATGCTTGTGATGTTACTCTGAGTGTATATCCACACCGGACAGGCTTGAAAAATATGCCTGACCACGGTGAGAATCGAACCTACGACCTTTGGAATAGTAGCCCAATGCTCTGCCAACTGAGCTATGCGGTCAGGTCGGTTCGAGTATGTGATATTTCGGAACTAGTTCCTTCGATATCAGTGTAATCTAATAATCATGATACTTGTTGTGTTGGTGTAATGTACTCAGGTTAATGAGCTAGTATTCCAAAGGGCGTAGGCTCAATTCCCACCGTGGCCAGGCATATTTTTCAAGCCTGCCCGGTGTGGATATACACTCAGAGTAACAACACATGTATCGGACTTGTCGGAACAACCTTGCAACAAGTCTGATGATGCAACAAGCTTGTTACAACTGTTGACAACTTGAGACAAGCAGTGCGAACACAACTTGTTGACGGCTTGTTGGCAGACGTCTTGCTGCAAGATGCGAGATTTTTGCGTGTGTACACACGAAAAAATCTCGCATCTTGTCAACAGGATGTGTTCGAAACAGGCTTGCAGCAAGTTTCTCAACAAGTTGGAAACAGTCTTTTAGCTTGGTCAAATTGTTGTCAGATTGTTACTTCCTGTCAACAAGTTAGTGAATCGCAAACTTGTAACACCGGCCACCGTGGCCGGGCATATTTTTCAAGCTCGCCCGGTGTGGATATACACTCAGAGTAACACCACAAATATCATATTCACCTGAGTACACTACACCAACACAGAAAAAATTCTTGTAGCAAGTTGTCAATAAGTCGTTGGCAACTTGTGAACAAGAAAATGTTTTCTTAATGGCTTACATTCACTATTTTTGTATTGTTATCACAGTGTCTTTGCACGATTGGCAGAACAAACGAAGGTACCAGCAAATTGTCTGTCAAATGAAGATATCCGTTTACTGCAGGAATATTGTTGTCTATCAGTTTCGATTTTTTCCCCAAAAGTAGAGCGCCCTATAAGATACAGTACAGCACAGTTTAATTTTACCGACTTTCTTTCGCTAGATTAAACCAATGATGGCTCTATCAGTTCTAAACTGTTCTCCCTATAGAGGTCCAGTAAGGATTATCTCTTATTGATCCAGTGTTACTACAGGAGGAACCTAAACTAAACTAACTTTATTTTTTTCTGGATAGCTCTATCAGTTCTAAACTGTTCTTCCTAGAGGTCCAGTCAGAGTCATCTCTTATTGACCCAGTGTTACTGCAGATGGAAACCTAAACTAAACTAACCTAATTTATACTGGAAAGCTCTATCAGTTCTAAACTGTTCTGCGTAGAAGTACAGTAAGGATCACCTCTCATCGATCCAGTGTCACTGCAGAAGGAAACCTAAACTAACTTTATATCTATATTCCCTTGTTCTTTACAACAATATTCTTCGTCTTTAAAAGCCTTATCATAATTTTACATGCCAAACAAGTTTAGACTTAGTACATGAATTATAACAAAACTGAATTATTATAATACATGCCAATTGACTGATATTAAATGCAACCATGCATGTTCCGTCGTTCTTTAGAAACCTTATCATACTTTTATACTTCTTTAGAATCCTTATCATACTTTTATACTGATTCATTGATCCTGTCGTTATTTTACTATGCAATTGAAGTACGGGGATCGGCTTTGCAAGCGAAATACATTGATAAATTCAACAAGTTTCTCAATCGTGCATTCCGATATGGATGCACTCAGAATAAATATTCAATGGCCAAGATGATTGAGGAGAGGGATCGATTATTGTTCAATAAGGTCATGCACAATCCTGAACATTGCCTATATCAGTTGTTACTGGAATAACGTCGACGACCTTTAAGAGAACGCGATCATCAATTTATGTTACCAAAAGTTTACACAGAACGTTTTAAACAATCATTTTTAAACAAGTGTCTTTTTAATGACTTTTAGTTTTAAAATTTTGTTATATACGATATATAATATTAACTATAATGCATGTAAATAATTTAATTTAGAAATAATACTAAATTTGTAAATAATCTAATTAACATTTTTCATATGCACTGAACGTTTTAATAATTACTATATATATATTTATATATATCTTATATGCACTGTAAAGATTCACGTTTGTTGCAACTTCAATTTTTAATAAAGACGTATAATAATCAGTTCTAAACTATTCTCCTTACATGCCCAGTAAACTACCATTAACCAATCAGATTAAACCAGCGAGGTAGTGGTAACGAAAGTCGAATCCGAATCTCTTTATTATGCATTCAAAATGAGACTTACCTTATCTGTGACGTTCACGTTAACGAGTTCTGCTGCCAATGACATTATCGAGGATTTGTAACTCAGATCAATAATCCCAATCTAGATAGGAGTCAATATATAATTTGAAAAAAACTCAAAGAATCGTTGCTTATACACAGTATGGAGTATTTTATCATACCTTTATTCTAAAAATATGATGACGTAGGATGGCTTGAAGTTTCGCCTTTCCCTACAGTGATATAGAATAAATATCATAGTATTGTACAGTCTCATGACATATATGTGAAATGAGTCAGTCAACGATCTGCTAAGGCCACATAAAATAAATTCCTTGATTCTCATCACTACACTTTGAAAATGTCGAAGAGCTAGACGAGAGGTTTATATTTTATATTTATATAATTTATATATCAATAAATAAAAAAAATAATTCCAAACATTTAATATTTCTGTGATTTCCGTAACAAGCTTCATGGCATTATCAAACTTGTTAGAACAACTGTTGTTCTAACAAGTCTGATACAGTCATGATATAACAAGAATGTTACGTTACAAGGTTGGAACAACTTTTTTATATCGTGAATGTATCGGACTTGTTGGAACAATCTTGCTACAAGTCTGATAATATCAACAAGCTTGTTACAAGTTGTTAACAGCTTGTTCCAAAATTGGGACAAGCAGTGCGAACACAACTTGTTGGCAGACTTGCTACAAGATGTGCGTGTATAGTAATACATGATGTACCCCTAGTTACCTACCTTGGGTGTTCTTAAGAATTCCGTATCGTTCTTATCAAAATTGACAAATGCTTCATTGACAGGAGCAACGAGAGTTAGGTCATCTGTTGTCGTCTGGAGTTGAGACTGCATATCAGCCAACTAAAATATATATCATGCCGTTTTCACGTAAAATTATTTGCAGCCAAATTTAATATTCAAACAGGCGCGCGTTCCTCTCAAAATTACTTTGTTTTAGCATTATTTTGTAGTCTTACACAGTTAGCAACATTTTTAAATGTATCTGGCGGTGGAAAAACACAAAATAATAGTTAAATATTGTCAATTAAATCATTGACGCTGTAAAATTGACGCCATATTTATACAGCTATAATAATCAAAACTTACTGAACTTCAAACATCATTTTCTCTCTGGCGTACCATCCAAAATCTCTTCATTTTATCATAATTTTACAGTCAATACAGTCATGAAATTTTTTACAAGAGGGGCACTCTGAGCTCCTAGCAAGGGGATCGTAAGCCATATTTACACTACGAGCCTAAGCCTGGCCTGGGCCAACCTTTGGACGTGATGTTTGTAGTGTAAACACACTTCGGCCTGGCCTAGGCCAGGAAATCTGGACCACCTGTTTTGATGGGCCCAGATTTCCTGGCCTTGGCCAGGCCGAAGTGCGTTTAGACTACAAAAATCTAGGTTGGCCTAAGCCAGGCTTAGGCTCGTAGTGTAAACACGGCTTTAAGACTAAGCCCCCACAACCTATTTAAATTATCTGGCGGTTGAGAAACACAAAATAATAGTTAAATATTGTCAATTTAAATACAATTATCGTTGATGCTGTAAAATTGACGCCATATTTATACAGCAATATAAACAAAACTTACTGAACTTCAGACATCATTTTCTCTTTGGCGTACCATCTAAAATCTCTTCATTTTAGCATTATTTTACAGATAAAGTACTGAACATACTTTTTAAGTTTGTTTGCCGCTTGTGAAACGTATCAAAAATTTAAAAAATTGAATTTAGTCATAACCAAGTAGAAAAGTATATGCATTAGTTTTGAGCGCGTGTTACGTAGCATACAAAAAATTCTCCTCTTAATTAAATTAACATGAATATCGGTCGTGCTCCTAAATTTTGTTAAAAGTCCCATACCTGAATAAAGTCTCGAAACGTTCGCAGTTCAGATCTTTCATCAATAACTTGCCATAACGTTTTCTATATAAATATAGCAATTGCATCAGTATGCTAAGTTTAAATATGTGTAGTTTAGTTTAGGTTTCCTCCTGTAGTAATAAGAGATGATCCTTGCTGGACCTCTAGGAAAAACAGTTTAGAACTGATAGAGGTATCCAGTACTGTATAAATAAAGTTAGTTTAGTTTAGGTTTCCTCCTGTAGTAACACTGGATCAATAAGAGATGATACTTACTAGACCTCTAGGAAGAACAGTTTAGAACTGATAGAGCTATCCAGAATAAATAAAGTCAGTTTAGGTTTCCTCCTGTAGTAACACTGGATCAATAAGAGATGATCCTTACTGGACCTCTAGGAAGACCAGTTTAAAACTGATAGAGCTATCCAGTATAAATAAAGTTAGTTTAGTTTAGGTTTCCTCTTGTAGTAACACTGGATCAATAAGAGATGATCCTTACTGGACCTCTAGGAAGACCAGTTTAGAACTGATAGAGCTCTCCAGTATAAATAGAGTTAGTTTAGTTTAGGTTTCCTCCTGCAGTAAAACTGGATCAATAAGAGATGATCCTTACTGGACTAAAGTTAGTTTAGTCTGGGCTACCTCCTGCATGTAGTAACACTGGTCACTGGATCAACAACAGATGATCCTTACCGGACTTCTACAGAGAATAGTTTAGAACCGACAGAGCTATCCAGTATAAAGTTAGTTCAGTCAAGTTTTCTATTCATACCGATGACGTTTTAGTAATGTTCGTGAAATCTGGAATCCAGACGGGCTCATCGATCACATGAAGAATTCCATTCCAAGCCATAATATCAGATCTTGTAATGCTGGGCTTCGGCGCGTGTCCGCTCAATTGATAAAACATACCACCCTGAAGAATGTAATCAACAGATTGTAAAGTAACTACCTACGCTAATCACATCAAGTAACACCTCAGTAAAAGACCCGCCACTCGATGATGATAAACAATCATGGAACAGTACAAACTCGCATATTGAGGACCACCAGGCTGAAATCATAGCCTGTCTTGATACAATGGTGTGAAAAGCAGGTAAACTTCAAAGCCAACCAAATATATAATTCATCAAGTTTGGAACAAGCTGTTAACATCTTGTAACAAGCTTGATGGCATTATCAGACTTGTTACAAGGCTGTTCTAACAAGTCTGATACAGTCATGATATAACAAGAATGTTACAAGTTGACGACACAAGGTTGTAACAATACTGTTATATATCATGACTGTATCGGACTTGTTGGAACAACCTTGCTACAAGTCTGATAATATCAACAAGCTTGTTACAAGCTGTTTAAACAACTTGTACAATATTGTGATATCATGACTGTGTCAGACTTGTTGGAACAACCTTGCTACAAATCTGATAATATCAACAAGCTTGTTACAAGCTGTTTAAACAACTTGTACAATAATATGAACAAGCTTGTTATAAGCTGTTAGCAGCATGTTCCAAACTTGTTGACAACTTGGGACAAGCAGTGCGAACATAACTTGTTGACGGCTTGTTAGCACACTTGCTATACAAGATGTGAGATTTTTACGCGTGTAGTTCGATGGAAATAAATGAACTCACATTGCTAGTGACGGCAGCATCCCAGCCTTTCAATGTTGTCAGGCGTCCATCATCGTTCAGCACTGACGTAGGCAGAAAAGCAGATGCAGAATGCACCAGTATTAAATCACGAACCATCTGTTTATCCGAGATGATATAACTAAGCTAAAAACCAAATACAAGGAAAATTTTAGCAGTTGACTTGTAATGGACCTATTACCTAATGAACAAAATTTTGATCTAGCCAAGTCTAGACAAAAATTTCACCACAGCTTGAAAGAGCATCAGTAATATTCCGACGTTTCGTTGCGAAATGTTGTAAAATGCGGATAATATAGCCCTGCGAAGTTTGCCGTTTTTTCAGTCATTTTGTATTACGCACGGGGAATTGATACCGCTTTCTGAAAAAAGGTATCAATTTCCCGTGCGTAATACAAAATGACTGAAAAACGGCAAACTTCGCAGGGCTATATTATCCGCATTTTACAACAATTTCGCAACGAAACTTCGGAATATTACTAATTTTGTGATGCTCTTTCAAGCCGTGATGAAATTTTTGTCTAGACTTCTCTAGATCAAAATTTTGTTCATCAGGGAATAGGTCCATTAGTGTAGCAGCTTTCATATCGAGATTTTGTTGGAATCCCGCATTTCCACTGGACAATTGACCATTTGCGTATAATAGACAACATTTTGATCTAGACAAGTCTGGACAAAAATTTTACGACAGCTTGAAAGAGCATCACAAAATTAGTAATATTCCAAAGTTTCGTTGCGAAACGTTGTAAAATGCGGATAATATAGCCTTGCGAAATTTGCAATTTTCAGTCATTTTAGATTACAAACGGAAAATTGACAGCCTCAAAGCGTATCGGGCTGTCAATTTCC
>CACRXK020004259.1:0-32487 GCA_902702795.2 Paramuricea clavata
GGTTCATTTCCTACCAGAGGACCTTGTGCTGCATTTTGTGCAGTCGTTCCTGGTTAGGTCTTAAAATGTATATATTCTCACTTGGATTACTAACCCTAACATAATTTTCTAATAACATCACACAAGCATCTTATTCACCAGAGTACATTACACCAACACAGCAAATATTTTTAACAACTGACCCCTGGAGGGTGACTACCTCACAGGTGTTTGTTGTGCATGAATATTGATGTTGTTGTGGATGATGTCATCCTGATCCTAATCCTGACATTAAAACCTAATCCCGAATCTAAAACTGCAACAAAATCCCATGAGTTAGTCAAGGCCGGCTGTGAATTTGATGTCATAATGTTACTCAAATTACACAAAGACATTGTAGGGGGCCTCATTGTTAAAATAATTATGATTATGGCTCAATTTCCATATTAATGATCCCAAAGTTTAATCTCCAGTCCTTACCTTAAAACCAACTCTAGTTCTATTGGTTACCCTGACTAATTCTAGTAATTATCCTTTCGGCACAAAGTTATATGGAATTATATTATACAAGCAAAAGGAGGGAAAACATTTGGGAAAACAAATGGTTCCTTGCTATTTCTCAAATGGCAAGGCATAACAGTTGTTCTCCAGATAATTTGAGCAAAGTTTGCAAAGTATAATCACATAATTACTGTGTGGTGTAAAGTAGTTGACATTCTGGTTAAAAGTTTCAATTGAATATTTACAAAATAATATAAAATAACCATTGATACTTAAGTACTTCTTAAGTAGATATCTTATATAACACCAAAACACAACGAACTTCCACCAATTCGTGGCCAGATGATATCTAAACTACGTAAATCTGGTGTCCAGTCTTCCTGATTCAAAAAAGTACGAAATTCTGTGCAATCATTGCCATTGGAAACCTGGTTCTGATTTTTCTTTTCCTCCACGCGAAAATATTGGTAGACGTTTCCGGTTGGCATGGTTATCACGATTTCCATAGTTGGCTTACTCTGCTGTGGCAAATGGTGGTTTTTGCGTCACTTGTGTTCTTTTTGGCAGTGAAAGCACGCATAATGCAAGCGAGCTCCAACGATTGATGACCAGTGCTCTTCCTCCAAGTGCTTCTGCTGTCCAGAAACTATGTCAGCATGGTGAAAAATCCAATGTTAACACAACGGCAACTCTCCGTGCTACACAGTTTAAGCGAATGATCGAGAATAAGACACTTGGTATCGATGTGCAGCTGAAAAAACCCACCCCGTAAAAGACCTACGTTGCAACTGAAACGCCAAGATGATTGAGTTCGATGTACAGCCCTAATTGGATATTTTTTGCTACGAAGAACCTGAAATACACAGCAACAGTACGTGCGGTACAGAATTGTGGTTTTATGTAAGTACCGTGATTTTGTAACATTCTAATGTTGTAACGTTCGCTGAAAAACATGGTATGTTGTTTAAATATTTGACTTATTTAGTGCGTTTCGTTATTTGCTGTCTAAAATATGGCGTAATTAATGACGAATTATATGATAGAATTCGATGCTCAGAACTCAGGAAATGGCATTTCCGGGGTTCAAATTTCAAAAATTTTCCGGGGGAGAATGTAATGCGCCACGGTCAGGGTTTAGGCTGGATCCGCGCCTGAAACAATGTGGAATTTTTGTTTTTCTCACTTTACTGATTATATATGTGTTTTCCATGTTTCTTTTTCACCTTCATAAAAATGATTTCGCTGTTGCTAAGGCGGTGTTGGTAAGGTTTCAAAATAGCCAATGGGCACACAATTTTACATCCAGAACTTCAATCTGCCCCGCAAGCTTCAATGTTTCCCTTTCATTTGACTGAAATGAACAAAGGTTTCTGGGGTTCATAACATAAAACTGCAATATATGCAGGGCGCGAAATAACGTCCGGTCAACGGACAATGTCCGGCCAGAATGCGGAGTTGTCCGGCCAAATTCTTACCTTGCCTATCATTTTGACCGATCACTTTCGGTAAAAGAACAAACTAATCTTCATTTGAATTAATAATCAAAATAAGAACTATAACATGTTGTCGAATATTTTGTGGGAAAAGAACTTCAATATACGTCAGCTTTCCCACGCAGTACGTCACAAAGCCCATGGCCATGCTTTTGTCTTAAGAGTTAAGGCCACGGTCACCTTGACCGGCGAACCTCCAGCCATTATTTCGCGCCCTGAATATATGCACTCCTGATTCGTCGATCAATCATCATAACATAGTGATCATAATCACTCGGGTTTCGTGTTTTTTTTTTTTTTTTTGGGGGGGGGGGGGTTGTGTTCTCATATGGCATATGTGTCAAAGAGGAACACTAGGTCTTTGTTTTCTTCGGAAGGTTATTCACACATAGCAAAAACACTCAAATTATCACTTATCAGATATGCATCTATGTTAGTCTACTACACACGTAAAAACGCACAAGTTGTAAAAAATCTGCAGCACTAGCAAACTTGTAGCAATCTAATACATGCATGTCGTGGATGACATCACGATATGACCAGGTATAGTCGTAGTCATAGAACTGGAAAATTTTATGGTAAAGTTTACGTTTTAAATTATCCGCCGTGCATGTCGTTATAGCTCGGAAATCACATTTCAGATTCAGCCCGCAGAATGTGTAAAAGTATTTCGCGACATTTGCAAATCGTTACCTATAAAAGCAATATTTTAGAAACATCCAACGTCTACGACCATACCACCAGGAAAACACCGGTTCTCGTCTGATCACCGAAGTTAAGCCTGGTCGGGCAAAGTTAGTACTTGGATGGGTGACCGCCTGGGAATACTTCGTGTTGTAGACTTTTTGCCAGTCGATATGCAGCTCGGAAATCGCATTTCAGATTCAGCCCGCAGAATGTGTAAAAGTATTTCGCGACATTTGCAAATCGTTACCTATAAAAGCAATATTTTAGAAACATCCAACGTCTACGACCATACCACCAGGAAAACACCGGTTCTCGTCTGATCACCGAAGTTAAGCCTGGTCGGGCGAAGTTAGTACTTGGATGGGTGACCGCCTGGGAATACTTCGTGTTGTAGACTTTCATTTTTGCCAGTCGGTATATAGCTCGGAAATCACATTTCAGATTCAGCCCGCCGAATGTGTAAAAGTATTTCGCGACATTTGCAAATCGTTACCTATAAAAGCAATATTGTAGAAACATAGAAACATCTCCCAATGTATATTAATAGGAGGGAATCAGATTTTAAAGAACTGGAGAAGTTATTGATCATGAAACTTAACTTTACCTAATTTAAGTCTGAGCTTTTATGTCATAAATATTACTTTAATTTAAATCTTCAACTGTTTTTATTATAATGTAATTATTTAGTTGTTAGGATATCCTAGACAGGACACACGTTGATAACAGCATATTCTTGCTGAAGTGTTCGTATCCTGTTAAAATATTTGTATTATCATTGATTAATTGATATTATAAAATTGTTGTATTGTTCTAATCAGGCGTGCCTGTGCCCTAAAAAGTACGGCCTGATACTCAGGTTATTCTAATGCTAGCATAAAAATAATAGGAATTCTTTGAGCAATCTTTGAGCACATATGTATATATAACTGCACATTTCATGCAGTTGGCACATGAAATTGCCATGTATGCATTCATAACAATTCTAGAGATCAAGACTTAGCTATCTAGTATGACAAGACCTTGACTATCTAGTATGCTGTTCAGGCGCGGATCCAGCCTAAACCCTGACCGTGGCTCACTCCAAAACCGTCAATAATTAGGGGGGTCCGGGGGCATTCCCCCCCGAAAAATTTTTGATATTTGAACCCCGGAAATGCCATTTCCTGAGTTCTGAGCATCGAATTCTATCATATAATTCGTCATTAATTACGCCATATTTTAGAGAGCAAATAACGAAACGCACTAAATAAGTCAAATATTTAAACAACATACCATGTTCTTCAACGTTACAACATTAGAATGTTACAAAATCACTGTACTTACATAAAACCACAACTATGTACCGCATGTACTGTTCCTGTGTATTTCAGGTTCTTCGTAGCAAAAAATATCCAATTAGGGCTGTACATCGAACTCAATCATCTTGGCGTTTCAGTTGCAACGCCTAGGGTTTTTTCAGCTGCACATGCATCGATAGCAAGTGTCTTATTCTCGATCATTCGCTTAAACTGTGTAGCACGGAAAGTTGCCGTTGCGTGAACATTGGATTTTTCACCATGCTGACATAGTCTCTGGACAGCAGAAGCACTTGGAGGAAGAGCACTGGTCATCAATAGTTGGAGCTCGCTTGCATTATGCTTGCTTTCACTGCCAAAAAGAACACAAGTGACGCAAAAACCACCGTTTGCCACAGCAGAGTAAGCCAACCTTGGAAATTGTGATAACTATGCCAACCGGAAACGTCTACCTGCAATATTTTCGCGTGGAGGAAAAGAAAAATCAGAACCAGGTTTCCAATGGCAATGATTGCACAGAATTTCGTACTTTTTCGAATCAGGAAGACTGGACACCAGATTTACGTAGTTGTAGATATCATCTGGCCACGAATTGGGGGAAGTTCGTTGTGTTTTGGTGTTAGATTTTTCTGAAGTAGGACCAGTGTTGGGAGTTACAGATGAAATTCCTTTACTAGTGCTGGGAAATTTGATTTCACTGTTATCTACAGTTTCTTGTGTGTTGCACGCTCGTTTCACAAGAAGCGCACCGATCTAAGCCAATTTGTTTTCTTTTTGGACCAGTCGTCTGCTTTTTAGTAAATGTAGTCACTTGTGTAGAGGAAGGAGCAGAAATAACTTTAGTAGAAACTTTAGGAGAAACTGTAGGAGGAACTTTAGGATGAACTGGCATCGCAGACTTCAATAAGGTTGGAAGGTGTGCTTTAAAATAATGGTCTCGTGGCTGAAGTGCTTTAACGGGTTTGCACAAGGTAACAAAATGATTTTTGGTAGATAGAATTCTTCGATCAACCAAATAAGACGGTGGCATCGCAGCACAATGAAAGATATGGACATATTCAATTGCACTGCCATCAAGATAATCCCGTAGATATACTGTATTGTACAATTGAATCCAAGGAATCCCACTTTTCTTTCGTTACAGTATCATTGGTGAGTGGGTAGAATGACTGAATGGCACACTGAATTACTGTGGGCAAGGCAAACATGCACACCATGGATGAGAACGTGTAATTTTTTGCAGTTTCCTTTGCTTCTTCTAAAACTGCTGCATTTCATTACAATTGTCGAAAAAAGTAAGAGCTGCATCAGATACACACATGGCAAAGGCATTTTTAAGTGTAGTTTAGAGTGGTTAGCATAGTATTTGGCATTCTCAAACAGTTCAATACTGGTGAGGCATCTCAAGTGAGCAGACAAACTCTCATTCCCGATTAACGCAATAGAACATGCATTAAAAAGACAATGAAGTACTGAAAGAATTTAAGCATTTAAGTATCAATGGTAAAATTTGTAAATATTCTATTGAAACTTTTAACCAGAATGTCAACTTCTTTGCACCACACAGTAATTATGTGATTATATTTTGCAAACTTTGCTCAAATTATCTGGAGAAGAAATGTTATACCTTGCCATTTGAGAAATAGCAAGGAACCATTTGTTTTCCCAAATGTTTTCCCTCCTTTTGCTTGTATAATCATGGGTCTCGTTCCATATAACTTTGTGCCGAAAGGATAATTACTAGAATTAGTCAGGGTAACCAATAGAACTAGAGTTGGTTTTAAGGTAAGGACTGGAGATTAAATTTTGGAATCATTAATATGGAAATTGAGCCATACAAAACCTACAATGTCTTTGTGTAATTTTAGTAACATCATGATGACATCAAATTCACAGCTGGCCTTGACTAACTCATCGGATTTTGTTGCAGTTTTAGATTCGGGATTAGGTTTTAATGTCAGGATTAGGATCAGGATGACATCATCCACAACAACATCAATATTCATCCACAACAAACACCTGTGAGGTAGTCACCCTCCAGGGGCCAGTTGTTAAAAATATTTGCTGTGTTGGTGTAATGTACTCTGGTGAATAAGATGCTTGTGTGATGTTATTAGAATGTTAGGGTTAGTAATCCAAGTGAGAATATATACATTTTAAGACCTAACCAGGAACAACTGCAAAAAAATGCAGCACAAGGTCCTCTGGTAGGAAATGAACTTACGGCCCTGCGATTCCTATCAGAGGACCTTGTGCTGCATTTTTCGCAGTCGTTCCTGGTTAGGTCTTAAAATGTATATATTCTCACTTGGATTACTAACCCTAACATTCTAATATTAATTCCACCAAGTGAAGTGCAAGAATCCAAATTGTGTCATGTTACTCTGAGTGTATATCCACACCGGGCAGGCTTGAAAAATATGCCTGGCCATGGTGGGATTCGAACCTATGACCTTTGGCAAAGGCATTGGGAGAGCATTGGGCTAGTATTCCTTGGCAGATCATTGGGCCAGTATTCCAAAGGTTGTAGGTTTGAATCCCACTGTGGCCAGGCATATTTTTCAAGCCTGCCCGGTGTGGATATACACTCAGAGTAACATCACACAAGCATCTTATTCACCTGAGTACATTACACCAACAGTCCAACACAGCAAATATCATGATTATTAAATTACACTGATATCGAAGGAACTAGACTCAGTTCCAAAGTATTGCATACTCAAACCGACCTGACTGCATAGCTCAGTTGGCAAAGCATTGTGCTAGTATTCCAAAGGTCGTAGGTTCCAATCCCACCATGGCCAGGCATATTTTTCAACCCTGCCCGGTGTGGATATATACACTCAGAGTAACATCACAAAAGCAATTTAGAAATATTTCTACAGAAATCTTGTCTGGATGAATGAAAGTTTTCTTCAAAGCTTCGAAGTAAACAGGCATACAGAAACACACAAACAAAAACACTAGGTTAAATTTTAACCAAGGATTAGCCTTAGCTTAGAACAACCGACCCCTGGTCAACCTACAAATATTAAGGCGCTATATTTTAAAGCTTGGTGAAACCAAATAGACGACTATATAGACCCAATACAGTAAACATTTCATTTTACAGTCGACAATCAAATGTTGTAGCCGTAAACTGTAGCAAAAAACTGATAACAGTTTTAAACAGAGTTTTTACTAATATTTCACGACTACATAGCGGATAAATGCAATTTATATTTTATTAACCGCCATGTGTTCGAGATCATATTACTATTTCACTAACAAAAATTTACATACATACAAATTTGCATGCACAAATTTATATTCCCTGACCCCAGCGTAAATGCAAATTTAATATAAGTCGATTAAAAATTCTTACCTAACAGGAACATTAGGCCCAGATCTTTCAGTTTGGCTCTTGGAGAACTGCAGTTTTGAAAATTCGCACGTTGGCAGCACGGCGCAGCCTTTCTTCAACGGCGCAGCCTTTCTTCAGTGATAAATTCATCATATTGTTGCCTCAAGAGCGATAATTCCCCTGAAATATGTTCGCTTAGGTTTGCTTGTTGAAAGATTTCGACGAGCTTGCTAAGAACATCGACTTTTTTTAAAAGCTTCCATCCTGATAGCATCCATGTAGATTGTGATGTATTATTCTCAGTGCTTCCATTTTCAAAATCAAAATTTCTCATTTTTGTCATCAAAATTTCTCTAAATTCCTTAGATTGTATACGTTATTTCCTTGAAAATTCCTTGAAATTTCATTAGGCGGTTTGCAGTGCTTTTGTAGCAATACAAAGGATTTAATCAATTTTAAAGGCACAAAATAGCACAATTAACAAAGATGATGGCTAGCTAAAAAACCACAGGCTATTATATTGTTTAAGATTAAATATTTGTTATGAGTTTACAACATACTGGCCTTCCATTGATGTAAATAATTAATTATTCACAGCGTTTGGCGCCAAAAGTTACCAAATCCCATCCCTCAAAAACTTTCAGACGTTTTCGGAAACACGAGGAAAAACAACCTCGTCCCCAGGGTCTTCCTCGTGGTGGCGCGTGAGCTGAGGAAGACCCTGGTAAAATACGATGAAATCTACAAGATTCTTGGAGATTTATCGCATGCGCAGTGACGACAACGTTATGTTGCTGACTACAATTAGCGCTGGCGCTTACGATTTTCTCTGGAGGGTAGCTTAAAGGGGAAGTCAAGTCCGTAATGTAAACAAACGGTTTGTTTACATTTTGAACTGCTGTATTTTTTAAAATATGATGTACTGTCTGAATATCTAACACCATTTTGGTTCGTTATGCTTCTACATGAATATGAAATAAAGTTTGTGTTCAGAAAAATTCGAAACATTCAAAATTTGGGCAATGTTTACCTCAGAGGGCCCTCTATTGTTATGCGCAGAACCGATGCGCAGAACGGACTTGACTTCCCCTTTAAGAGATTTCCTAAAAATTAGGTGTTTTAGTGATATCCAAAGGAGCAGGAACTATATCCTAAAGGGTTAGAAGGATATTCATAGGGGTTCCAAAATTGCATCCAATGGGGTTCCAAAATTTTTAAGGTGTGGGGGGCTATATTAGATGGAATGGCCCAGTGTGCTGCAACAAGTTTTAAAATTTGTATATATGTTTTTAAGGCACAATATGTGATGGAGTTTGATATGATGATCAGCACAACCTGAAGGTCTTGACTGAATGAACAACTTATCTGATATACTCCTAGTTCCAATACTTTGCTGTATATTATCACCAGCTCAGATGCCAGTTGGATCACTTTGAATGAACATTGGAGTGGCACAATAAAGTGTCTGTATTAGGGAGGAGTCCATAAAGACTGAAGTAAAAGGCACACTTTTGGATATTAATTTGAATCATAGCAACTACATATACTGTAGGTTTCAAATAAGTTTGAACAATGAACAACTGAAAATAAAAATTTATTTAATTTGAAACACTTAAAGGAATTACAACATATTATATGATAGTCATATGTACATGATTAAAGGTATATTCATTAGTTTTACTAGCTGATATTTATGACCATCCTGGGACAACATTTTATTTTTCCCAAGAGATTTTACTTGCATGATAGTAATAAGTTTAATAGTAACGGAGAAGTGTGATGGATATATGCAAGTAATTATCATTAGAAATACAAATATTAAACTGTAATTTTGACCATTGTAAATGTATTATTAAAGAAACAAAATACAAAAGTCAAACAAGGCTATTTAACATAATACAGTCATAATACTAGACTGGTTAACTACTGGATAGAGGGATCATGAAAATCTTCAAAGATTACTACCATAGCTCTGTAACAGGAAAAGGTATAGTGAGTTAAGGTTTCTTCACCTTGATGAACAAAATTATATAGCATTAGGGGCGGACCATTTGACTTTTGAGGGGGGGGGGTGGAAGATTTCGAAAAAAAATTTCCTGCAACCCAAGGAGAAAGAAAAAAAAAATCATGCAGCACACAATCGAGAAAAAAAAATATCATGCAAAAGAGAGCGCTCAAAAAAAAATTTTCTACATGTAACTCTACTGATGCTCTTCACTTCAGTATTGTGTCCACAGGCTTGCAAGATTTTGCATTTTTGAGCAGGCACATTTGCTTAAAAGAACACGGGGTGAACAGTGGATAACATCACAGGGATTCTACCGCCTTTGGAGCCTCTGACATACGATAGCCAGTGGTGTTCCCTGGCAAAATTGTTGCCCCCCCCTGAGAAAATCTGGGCTTAAGATAATTATCCATGGCTGAAAACGCAGGAAATAGCATTTCCGAGGTTCAAATTTTAAAATTTTCTCGGGGGAGCATGCCCCCGAACCCCCCAAGGTTACAGGTCATTCATATACTGTAACCTCCCCCATTTTGGAGTACTGTACTCTACTCTATCCCTGCATGTTTTAGGTTTTGGTGCAGTTATACATTCTTTGTAAGTAAACTTGCACGCTTTAGTGTGGGGAACATTAAGACATAACCATATAAAATAAAGCACAGTGAAAATTCTTTGGCCCCTCTTGGGATTCAGTTCTCGGCCTCCTCTGACTGAAAACCCCTGCTACGTCTCCGATGATAGCTATATGAAAGCCTAAAGTTGCTGTAAGCCGTTATTATGAGAGGCAAAAAAAATATCCTGCGGCCAAATATATTGGGAAAAAAATATCTTGCGCTGCACTTTTACAGGAAAAAAATATCTGTCTCGTTCGCCTGGGCGGAAAAAAAATTCTTGCACTGACTGAATCTTCCACCCCCCCCCCTCAAAAATCAAATGGTCCGCCCCTTAGAAAACTATAATGCCATCAACTAATTCCCATTTAAAAATTTTCATGTTGGTCACTGTGAAATATAATCTTGAGGCCATCTTAATGATTGTTTACTATCTGATTGATGACATGATTATATATATTTCCAATTTTCCATGGAATCCAAGTTGTTTTTTTTCCCAAGTTCATGTAAAATATGGTTCACCTGTTAAAATAATAAAATGTTTATTAGTTGTTTTGTAACAGAACAGTACCTGCTTTAAATAAAATATAGGAAAGAGAAAATTAAAATAACAGTTGTACTGTATATGGAACAGAATAAAATCTTTCTAAGCATTTCTACTGTTATCATAATTGGATTAACTGATGAGATAATATGAAGTTTTTCTGTATGTTAAAAACTGTGATTTCTGAAGAAGTCTTTCTGTATGGGTGAAATGGAGTCTTTCTGTATGTGTGAAACTGTGTTTATTAGAAAATGTGATTTCCGAGACTCTGCGAAAATGTGAAAGCGACGTGTGAAAAAAATCGAATAAATTCAGTATAAATGTACAGTACATACCTTGATATACAGAACAATCAGTCAATATCATTTCATATTCCAGGCAACACAATCAGTGTTTATTCAGTCGCATTTGAGGCCGAACAGCATCTGATATATACGAGGGTTGCCAAAGCGAACAAAACGATGTCACAAATATGAGCGTCATACTCCGACAAATTGATACAATATGATGATGAATGTTGCACAGTTTTGTGTACATGTGTGTTCACAGCTTATATCTGAAGTATTTTTCGTAAAATTTGTTAAAACTTTGAGAATAAATACATAAACAATCAACAAAACATGTATATTTTCAAGCAAGAAAATCGTAAGCGCCAGCGCTAATTGTAGTCAGCAACATAACGTTGTCGTCACTGCGCATGCGATAAATCTCCAAGAATCTTGGAGATTTCATCGTATTTTACCAGGGTCTTCCCACTGAGCTCTACTATATATATCTGGAGACCGTGCTCGCAAATGAAAAGTGTCCGCAAAAACATGGCGGATTTCGAGCTCCACGTCCACTATTCTCATGGTACGTTAACTGACCACAGCTCAAATGCGTGCGGGCGACATTTCCCACTCCCCCCTGACCAGAGAGCCACTGATCTTTATAATTTTTAAAAAAGGAGTACATTGGAGAAGATTTGAAATTAGTAAATATTTATAGTTACATATAGGTGTAAAAGGTTTCTTCTGAACTTTACCAACTACTATCAAGTTCAAGCTGGATCATTAATTCATTCCAGCGACTATCTCCACAATTTCTGCTGTGAAATGTATAAATGATGATCCAAACAGATAATATATTGAGCTGAACGAATGGTGGTATTTTTGCCCATGTCGCATGTATGCTTTTGCAGTATCGGTAGGTGCAGACCTACAGTATTTTGTGTGGAGCCGTAGAAAATGAGTAATAAATTACTAAATTAACGAGAAATTGAAATAATTGTCATGATGGGAAACAGACTTTTGAAATTTCGAGGACTATGGTGATTCTGTTTCCATATGTTAATAAATAAACAACAAAAGCTGAAAAGCACTACAGGTGAGGCATTTTTCAAAATTTTAATGAAACACTTGTACTGTACCACACATTCATTTATTGAAATATACTATAATTTATTACTATTATATAATATTTCAACTCGATTACTACTTGTATATAATGCACATATCAATGGCCTGGCCCTGGGGGTACACCCCCGGGACTTTGCAAAAACATGATTCTAATGCATTAATTCCCCCTCCCTCCCCCGGGAAATGTGTAAGTCAAACTGCCCTCCCCCTGGGCTTACAATAAAGTAGTTCATAATATAAATAGCATACAAACAATTAAAAATTATTATACAAACTGGGGTATCACAATGGCACTCGTGTATTCCGTATTTATTTATTGAAATTTTAGCAAGACCACTACAAAATATCATAAATAATAAGTTGCCGATCGATATTTTTCTGTGTGAGCCTGTGATTTTGAGTTCACACCAATTATGTACTTCATTTATAAAATTCAAATTGTCATGTCAAAGTCCCCTACTTCCCCTCCCCCCATCGTCCTATTATTGCGAAGTTTGTAAGGGAGTGGTCATTATTTATGGGAGGGGGGTTGGGAAATGGGAGGGGGGGACAAAGTTTTACCCTTATAAATAGGGGGGATCAAAAAAGTTTTAACACAGAGAAAGGGGGGGGTCATAAAAGTTTTTGAACTTAAATACTATGTCTAGAGTTCTGATTTCTATAATCACAAATAGCAAAAAAGAAGACTCTGAAAATGCTATTTCCAACAATCTAGATACTCAAAATTTCCCTGCTTTGGGGTGGACATCTACAAAAAGGGACCATACTATATTGAGTGCGGAGAGATGACAGATGGTTGTTGGTGACAAAAAGTTTGGTGTGGTATTGTATGTACTAGTAGGGGGGTCCGGGGATTCTCCCCCAGAAAATGTTTTGTATTTTTCCACCCCTAGAACTGAAATGTAAGCATTTTCTGAAACAGATTTTTGGATATACAATGTTACATTGTGTGTTGATAGACCGAATCTGATCAGTTAAGTGTATTTGCATGGTATGTTTATGTAAATACCACAACTGGGTCACTCAGGGGGTAGCGAGCTTGTTAAACTTAGTGTGCCCGACTCCAATGATTGCGAGGCACTACAATGGTTGGTGCCCAGACAAGTTCTTAAAAAAACACTGTGTTCAAATCATTTTGCTGTATGAAGACGGGTCATGGGTTAGGGTTATGGTGGGACAAATGTTGCATTGCAAAGTAGTAACACATAATATATATTTTTAATCACATATGGTTGAATCATATTCACCAGGGTAAAACATCATGAGCTAGATTAAACAGATTGTCCTAATATCTAACTTTACATGCAATGCACACCTGTGTCATTGCTGTTAATTTTTCAATCTATACTGGGGGGTGGGGGTCAGAAAAGTTTCTACTTTTATGAGGGGGGAGACACAAAAAGTTTGCCTTCAGTCTGGAGGGAGTCAAAAAAGTTTTCAATCCTTATTTTCCCCATTTCCCAACACCCCTCCCCATAAATAATGACCACTCCCTAATCTCCCCGGGGTTCACAGGCAGAACACACAGATAAAATACCAAATTCCCCCTCGTTTCCCCCCAGTTGTCCCAGGGTGTACCCCCCGGGCAGGCCGTTGATATGTGCATAATTCTCTTTCAAATTGTATAAAAAGTATGTTGTTCCTTTTGCATTTCTACTATACATATAATTTTAATGTATAAATTTGTGAACACAGCCATGCTTTGTTGAAACAAAACTTATGTCGGTTTATGCATGTATCATCTAAATATTTACTTCTGTTTGTATTTTTCAGATTATGGAAACTGCACATTGTTGATCATGTCTACTCACAATGTACTCTGTGCACATTATGGGGAAAGTAAATCTGCAGTAATAAATACCCAAATGTATATGGCTCTACGTTTGTCACTGGAATCATTGTTATATTCGATGGCAATTCAAGGATCTAGCACACCAAACAATTATATATTATTTTATTAAACATATTCTTATGTGCATTTATTTATTAATTTTCATTACAAATTATATTTATTCAACATTTAAAAAGTTTAATTTAAAAATATATACAATATTATTATATTACTATTACCAGGCCATCAATAAGTATTCTTGCTTTCATACATATGTTTTATTTTGTTAATTCCATAAGGGTATTCTCGGGTTGTCCCAAATGATACAAGTGAAACACGCACATAGCTATCGCTTTTAATAAAAGAGTACTTGATGTCATATTTACTTCAATATATTTTATTGAAGCTATGCTGGATGTAATTAGCTGATATTTCCAGTGGTGGCACCAGCAGTGGGGACATCCCCCCCTTAAAATATTTTTCAAACCAAGAATATTTATTAATGGCCTAATAAATAAATTAAAATTAACACACAACACTCACACAACATTCACACATTATAACATACACAAAGTTACTTAGTGAATTTAATATCATGGCAATTGTGCCAATTATGTTGTTCTTGAACAACTGTCTGAGTGGGTTTTTGCTCTATTTGGGCACACAATTTTTGTATGCCCTCTTTTAAAACACATCCAGCATACCATTCCTAGTAAATGTACAATAAATTTTAATATAGAGGGGCCACAAAAAATTTTTGACCAGTGAAGGGGGGGGGGGCAGAAAATATTTTGAACATAAAGGGGGGGGCAAAAAATGAAATCTATAGTTTGTAACATGCAATATCAAAAGAGTGATGGATATATACAGTATACATACATTGAACAGTAATGCCCAATATATTGAACCTAAAAGTTGTGTTCTAGGCACTGTATATGGGAATTGTCATCCTCATCATCACCAAAGAATTTGTCTAAAGGGTCATGCACTGCATTTGCAAATGCAAGATTCATTTGACAGTTGTTGTCCTGCTTTTAACACAGTGGACCTCTTTTGCATGTTCTGTTTCTGCATGTTGTTGACAGTCTCTTCTGCCATCTCTTCAATATACAGTAATGCTTCCACCAGACACAAATGTATTTTTTTCAATTAGTAAAAGTATGTCTGATTTGTGTTTTTTTTTGTTTGAGGACCAACAACTTTTCAGGTATAAAGTCTGAATTATCTACTTGGCTATCATTTTCAATATTTACAATATTCTTTATTTTCAATATTTACAATATTCTTTACATCTGCAAGTAAACTGAGTATGAGGGCAGGAAAAATGGTTACGAAACCGACTTAGAGTAATTGAATTCAGAATTGGGGTGGAGGGAGGGGGGGCTATGAAATATGTTGCCTCAATAAGGGGGGGGGGGATAAAATAGTTTGTTAGAAAAATAAGGGGTCATGAAAAATTTTTGCTATTCATAAAAATTTCCTCCAGCCCCCTACCCGGCATTAATAATGACTTGTCCCTTAGCAAAGAATGTAACTCATGCACACTGTTACATATAACACTTTAACACTTTAAATCGCACCAATGACCTGAGCAAACCTTTGTGTAACTATTGTTGGTATTAGCATCCGGTCTCAATACTAATTTCTGGCTTTTCCCCTTTATCTCATACATATCAGCACTAAAGTGATCTGAACACAAACGACTACTTTTCGCAGGAACAGACTTCACTGTCGCATGTTTATTCATATACTCATCCCATATGCTGTACAACTCTGGATGCTTCTTTGCATCAGGAATGCTTAAATATGTGAAGGGAAAAAATTCAATAACAATATGCTTTCATAAATACAAACAGGCCTATAAAATACACTGTACAGTAGGTAGGAAAAACGCACACGAGAACATCACAAGGAACAATGGAAATATAATATTTGAATGAAACAAGCTGCATGCAAAAACCTCAGAAAAGAAGCCATAGTCGAGAAAAGCTGCTGACACATGCACGTGAACAAAACATAACTACCGTTTGATTTACATTGTCATTTGCAGAAAAAACTTCTCGAATGATATCTAAGCACAAAATAATATTTCCTTACCAGTGTGAATACAGTCCGTCTTTGTCAAAGGAGTTGTGACAACCATAAACCGAGCAATATTAACGCGGCATGTTGACAAAATGTCAAAATATAAAGTTGTGAAACTTGATAGTTTAATAATTACACAGTGTATACCATACTTTTTGCATCCAGGGGGGTGCGAAAACAGGTGGCTTTCAAAAATATTATGTGGTCAGTGGTAAATCGCCCGAAAATAGTGGACGCGGAGCTCGAAATCCGCCATGTTTTTGCGGACACTTTTTTGTTTGACGAGATATGGGAGCACGATCTCCAGATATATATAGTAGAGCTCAGTGGGTCTTCCTCAGCTCACGCGCCACCACGAGGAAGACCCTGGGGACGAGGTTGGAGGAAAAAGTTAAAAACAGATTTTTAATTAAACATAATTTATGATTCACTCAAAATTCAAGAAATAGTGAAACTTTCTTCTGCACTAATGCACTTGGATGAATATTTAAGTTGTTCGGAAAAATTCCTTAGATTTCCTTAGATTTTTTCTCTTCCTTAGATTTTCCTTTTCGACACTAGAATTTCCTTAGAAAAGGAAATTTCCTTGAAAATGGAAGCACTGATTATTCTTTATCCCGTCAAGTCGACAAGTATCGAACTTTATTGTTGATCATTTGTATTGCGCAATCAAAACAGAGCCACCGTGGCAGACCCAGTGAACTCTATATATATATATCTGGAACGATAACATTCAGTCATTTGATTGTGAAAACAATGAAGCCTCGATACCAGTCTTTCACGCGGATTGGACGTCAGTCTCAGTCCCTCAAACGTCAGGTTTACGCGGATTGGACGTCAGTTTCATTCCCCCTCTTGCAAACCGTTGCACGGCCAGTATAAATTTGAACGCAATCACGAAAAAAAAATTAAAAACATGGCCAACTCAATGCAATACATTTTAGGAGCAAACTGTTTTGCTCCTAAAATTTACTGCATTGAGTTCGCTGTCGGAAAAAAGTCGAGGAAAACTTCCCCGTGTGGAGAAAAGAATCACTTTTTCAAATATATTGTGTCGTACTGTCGTTCTGGATACACAAGGAAAGAGATATTCTTGCGAGAAAATTTCATTTCACAGGTAGGTAAATTGACTTGCAACTGTGACTTTGCCGTTGCCATTTTTCGCGATTGTTTGAATTGTTTTTTTAGTTTAGCAATTTTATAGTTTTTAGTCAATACACTGGTACGTTATTTTTTAAAGAATTTATTGTGTGATCGGAATTTGCCTGCCAGCAAAATGTAAATGAATATGTACGTGTGTTTGAATATAAATTAGACCATATGGGCTTAGTAAAAAATTATTTTAATAACTACGTTTCGGAGTATAACTCCAACTTCAGGTTAAAAGTGAATAAAGATATAAAAACTGTGATAAAAACTTTCAAAACAATTACAAATTTTATATGTAAGTGATTTTTAATACTGTAAGAAAGTTCTTGAACAGTTGATGACGAAGACAATGACGAATACTTAATTTATGTCGTGATTTTTTTGTCGGCTTCACTTTTCGCTCGTTGTTATCATTCCAGATATATATATATATAGAGTTCACTGGGCAGACCGTGGCGCACGCGCACATGACCAGCCCAGTGAACTCTATATATATAAACACCGCGGAAAAACGTCTGCGCATGCACCAAATTATGAAAATATGGCGGGGAATTTGAATATCAATTTCTAAAACAAAAACATGCTTATTAATTGGTCAAAAATTAGTAAAACAAACGAGAAAATATAGCAAATGGGTAGACTAGACATTAATTGAAAGCGTCCTGGCATTTAAAGTATGGAATGAAATATAATTCATGTAAAAAATTGTTGAATTTAACGGACACGACTTCGAACATTTTTGCAAAATTATTCAAAACAAAAATTCAAACTCAAAAGTTAAGAAAACTCTCGAAAAGTTAAGCTTCTTAACTCACTCAAATTGTAGAATAAATCCTAAAGTTTAATTATTGTGAACACGAAAATTTTTTATATTTGGCGACACAGTTTTTTTTAGGAGAATGTATCTCAAACGAAAATTCGGAAATTCTCGTTGCTTAGTTGATAAACAAAATGTTTCAGACGATAAATTTGTCAACAATCACCTTTAGTTCATGTTCTTGTACAATACAATTTCTTGAACCTTCTGGCTGTATTTATTCCTAGTTTTTAGAATGACATGTTTATTTTTGCGCTCGAAATCTGGCTGTAAAGACGCACAATGAAGTCACTCCTTTTTACCGCGATTTTGAGCCTTCGGAAACGTTCGGAACAGCTTCTCATCAAGTTCGCAATACTATTACAGGTAAGGTTGACGCATGCGCAGACGTTTTTCCGCGGTGTTATATATATATATATCTGGAACGATAACATTCAGTCATTTGATTGTGAAAACAATGAAGCCTCGATACCAGTCTTTCACGCGGATTGGACGTCAGTCTCAGTCCCTCAAACGTCAGGTTTACGCGGATTGGACGTCAGTTTCATTCCCCCTCTTGCAAACCGTTGCACGGCCAGTATAAATTTGAACGCAATCACGAAAAAAAAATTAAAAACAATGGCCAACTCAATGCAATACATTTTAGGAGCAAACTGTTTTGCTCCTAAAATTTACTGCATTGAGTTCGCTGTCGGAAAAAAGTCGAGGAAAACGTCCCCGTGTGGAGAAAAGAATCACTTTTTCAAATATATTGTGTCGTACTGTCGTTCTGGATGCACAAGGAAAGAGATATTCTTGCGAGAAAATTTCATTTCACAGGTAGGTAAATTGACTTGCAACTGTGACTTTGCCGTTGCCATTTTTCGCGATTGTTTGAATTGTTTTTTAGTTTACCAGTTTTATAGTTTTTAGTCAATACACTGGTACGTTATTTTTTAAAGAATTTATTGTGTGATCGGAATTTGCCTGCCAGCAAAATGTAAATGAATATGTACGTGTGTTTGAATATAAATTAGACCATATGGGCTTAGCAAAAAATTATTTTAATAACTACGTTTCGGAGTATAACTCCATCTTCAGGTTAAAAGTGGATAAAGATATAAGAACTGTGATAAAAACTTTCAAAATAATTACAAATTTTATATATGTAAGTGATTTTTAATACTGTAAGAAAGTTCTTGAACAGTTGATGACGAAGACAATGACGAATACTTATGTCACAGAATAGGAAGTTATACCAGAAGCGTAACTCTAGTCGTTTCGCTTATTGTTTGACGTCCACGAAAATTTTAACTCGCTCACGTCAGGCCACGCCATCCTGGCTAGTACAGCCGGAAGTTTTTATCAGGATTTGGTAGGTACAAAGTGCCGGTTGTACTAGCCAGGATGGCGTGATTGATGACGAATCGCTTGTAAAAACGCGGACAAATATTTGCTCGAGTTACGCTTCTGGTATAACTTCCTATTCTGTGCTTATGTCGTGATTTTTTTGTCGGCTTCACTTTTCGCTCGCTGTTATCATTCCAGATATATATATATAGAGTTCACTGGACCAGCCTCGTACCCAGGCGCAAATAACGTACTAAAAATTAGCAACACTACAGTGTTTTTATATAGATCAGTGGCTAAGAGAGCGAGCGCGCGGGGGTGCTAGGTCAACACACGACGGGATTCTGCTGCGCCCATTGAACTATATTAAATAAACTTCAAAATGTTTAGGAACGAACTTTCCCTAAGTCTCATGTTATTAGCAGACCTCTCAACTCTCACGCATTCGGCGTGAGTCTCACGCAATTCGCTTCAGTCTCACGCTCTCACGCCAGACCTCTCAATTCTCACGCATTCGGCGTGAGTCTCACGCAATTCGCTTCAGTCTCACGCTCTCTCTCACGCCACGTTTAGTAAATCTAACGCATAAAAATTTTGGCATATCCGCATAGGCGTACCGGGCGAGTTTTTTGGGCAGTCGGGCAATATTCGATCAACAGTCGGGCAATTTTGGGTTGCAATAAAAGAAATGTGACAAATTCTGTAAATTTTGTCTAAACTTAAGTCAATTTTTTGGCAAATTTTGTGATTTTTCGAAAATTTTGTGTATGTTCTGGAAAATATTGGTTGTCCGGAAAATTTTTTTGACCCCTAAAATGGTGCACTGACCGAAATGTTAGTTTAAATTCAAATTGTAATCCTACCTGAAGATGGAGTAAATCTCCGAAACGTCGTTTGTTAATGAAATAAACATTTAAAAAAGTCTTACTGTGGTCTATATATTGAACACAAAATATATAAATAAACTGGAAGGCTAACTGCTATGATGAAGGCCTATGATTTGATGAAGCCAAAATAGTTTTTCTGAGTTATGAGCAGAAATACTTGACCCCAAACGTCGTGCTATATATCAAATTGAAGCTATTGAAAATTGCTATTTGGTGTGGAAATTTCACGACTTCAGCGAAAAGAAAAATATTTTAAAAATACAAAAACAACTGCAAAACGGCAAATTATCGGTAATTATGTTTGTAATTTTTTGATATTTCCCTTTTAGCTAAAGTCTTAAAATTTCTACACCAAATAGCGTTTTTCAATAGCTTCAATTTGATATATAGCCCAACGTTCAGTGTTGAGTATTTCTGCTCATAACTCAGAAAAACTAAAATGCCCTGGCTTCAATTTCCCCCCCTGAGTTAGCCTTCCAGTTTATTTATAGTTCAATGGCTGCGCCTGGCAGAAAATGTAAATATGATTCTTCAGAAATACGATATCTGAAGAATGGAACCATTCAGCTTTTTACTCGTGCCTTTTCAATTATTTTTGGCGTTTTTGGTGCTGAATATTATATTTATATGTGCTTATGGGTGACCTGGAACAATCGCTGAAGGAATTATCAAGAAATGAGTGTTTTAATAGAGGTGAGTGTTTGTATTGGTTTGCCTTGAGATTTCATTATTCTCTGTATATTATGTGTGCATCATTGTATAAATCTTGGTCAAGATGACTACAAGAAATAGGACAGGTTTCATATTTTAAAAGAATTTGTAAGCTGCCCACAAAAGGAGAAAGAATAATTTCAACCAGGGATGCACCTTTAATAATTTAACACCAGAATCAAAAGCCCATGTCGAGTTCCAGCCAAAGAGATTTGCTGATCAAATGTCTTCATACTAATTTAATATACTATACAATTCTAAAAGTTGTAAATACTTGAATAGTTTATTTTCAGCAAACAATCACTGAATTGATACAGAACCCAGTAGTGCTGTCACTACTATGACTACTGCTTGATACATGTATATTAAATTTGCCATGAAGTGATTTGAATATTTTTGTTTTTCAGTGTATTGTATGCAGTTTGACATTTGTCACTGATGTTCTTGAATTCCAAAAGATTTTCAACTACATGTGATATGAATATAGATATAATATTATATTTGCAACCCATGAAATGTATATTTTCTCTGTAGCTGGTACAGTTCAACATAGCACAATTTGATTGAGTAAAAGACTTTCTGAGGGTGCCTCTGGCAGCCACCTTATGGAGGGTGAGTTAGAGGCTAATCCCAAGCCACCCGTCAACATTTCCTCTATAGAAAACTGGAGTTCCCGGAGAAAACCCACAACTTTTGTCAGAGTGTTGACAGCATGACTCTTTTCACATTTAAGTGTCGTTGAAGTGGTGAGAATTGAACCAACAATCTCAGATGTAAAAAGTCCTCGCTCTGACAATTGCACTACCAAAGTCGGTGGCACAATCAGCACGCCACCATAGCCCCAGTAGGGTGCAGTGGAACTTGATGGGCTAAGCTGTTAATTTGTGCCAATGTACCTAGCTTGTTGAGAAGTTCAGCTGTGGGTGAGTGCATGGGTCTATAAATAAAACCCACAAGAGTATTAAATTTGCATAAATATTGCTAGTTCTAGCTAGATTCCTTTGAATGTAAATACTAGTACTTTATGTTATGAGCAAAATAAATAAAATTCTCAAGACTTTAAATGTTGCAGGGGTTGTTGTTTGCATAGCATGTTGATGAGGTATATCTCATTCAGTCAAGTTGTGTAAAACATATGCCCGTTCTAACTTGGCTGAACCAATGACCATATACAGGATTTAGGAACAAGCACAGAAACAACTGGGATAGGTCTTGTTGTTGTCCAAGCACTTCACTGGGACCTACCCTGAGTGACCTGAAATGGTTTCAGGTGAAGAATTTGGGGTGGCTAACCCTGTAGTATATACATGTTTGGATTGTTTAATCCCGAGACCAATTTCCATGACAACAGGGTAAATCATGTAATGTGTGTATATTTAATGTTGACACATATTTTCAGTGAGACCATCAGATGTTTGCCACATATTTTTCAAATATCGTTGATTATTAACATGCATCTGAAATCAGCCCAATTGTCCAGTTTTTTAGACACTGTCCTGTAACTAGGTGTCAAATGCATTATATGTGGCCACAGGTAAGTCCAGAGTCTACCCCACTCCTTAGTGTAAACATGGTAGATTTTGGCAATCAAGGGCAATAGCCTTTATAGGTCAAATGCAAGGTGAAGAACAAAATACACATCAAAGTATAAAACACTGGGTTAGTTTGTGCTTTAGCCTTTAAACTTACTGTCAGCCAGTTACAACAATAGCTAAATGGCCAAAACAGGTTTTATATTATTAAATTTATTAAATGTTCATATATTCACTGATATTTTGCATACTATAAAGCAGTCATGCATGTTTAATATAGGCCTTTTTATTGGTAAAATTTTAGAAACTAAGAAACCTACAATAAAATATTTTCTAGTTATAAATTTTCTCCTCTGAGGTAAAAGGTATCATCAGTACAAATAAATAGTAATTTCAACATTCCATCTAAATTCAATGTATTATTAAAATATTTATATTAAAATTAAAAGATTCAAGAATAAGACAGTTTCTTTGACTTTGCTTGGTCAGTTTCTCTTTCAAACTGCAAAAAGGCAGTATATTTCATGATGTGCATCCAACACCAGACATATAGTTGGCAAAGCTAAATAAATAAATATTTTCAACCATTTGAAATAAATCGTTATTTTTTTTAGAATGTTCAATAATCTCGAGTTCTCTCATGACCAGCAGACTTTCTAATTTCGAGAGGCTGGTCTCCTGAGGAGACCTTTAATTAAAATACCGTTTTCGAGGAAAAATCCTTATTATCAACGCAGTGATCATTTGGACATAAAATCGTTCCCAAATGTACCGCTCGTTAGGCAAGCCTTTCAATTTCATTTATATAGTACAGCAATTTCCTTCTTTGCATTCTCATGTCCGCCATGTTTGTTACAAATTCTGCCAGGCGCCTCGCTTCCCAAGTCCTCCCCAAGCGCCCCCGCGCGCTCGCTCAGCCACTGATCTATATAAAAAAACTGTAGTGTTGCTGTTTTTTAGTACGTTATTTGCGCCCGGCTAATTTCTAATTTGCTATTGCTGTCACGTTATTTCAGCTGCTGACGTGATCAGCCTGCAATAATATTTTTTGGACATGTGTTCGGTTGCAAGAAATAATTATTGGACGCTGTAGAGCCCAAACCCCCAGCTCGGTCGGTAAATTGTCTAAAAAGCCGAAACCAAATAGTTTGCAGTACAGTAGGTATACGCTTTTTTAAAGTTTGCTAGCCAATGTTAACCAATCAAAATCGCGTAATTTAAAGTTAATTACTATTTTACCTGCAAATTAGTTGTTAGTCTTGTTAAAAAGAAGTTAAAGTTTCACATAACAGGTTTCTGAAAATCAGCTCAAATCACCACTATATTTGCCCATGATTACTCATGAACGAGTATTGGGGCAGTATACACTCTCCTCCCCCCTCCACACACACACAAACACCCGATCGCTATCATAGAGATTATAAATAACACTAGGGGGGGCATCGTAATCTTAATTCAGTCAAAGTAAGGGAACGTGGCTAATGGGGGGAAAAATTAAAGTGCTAAAATAAGAGCGAGTTTGAGCCAAAATATCTGTGTTATTTATAATCCCTAGGGTCGCTACCGTATCGAAGCTTGGTTAAATAGATTATAATGCTTATATGATCGATCTTTCCCCCTCCAATGAAAGTCCTTCATTCAACAGTATTATTTTTTTCTAGTTTCTCCACAGTGTTTCTCACGATCGCGTAAAGTCTTCTTCATGTTGGACAGGTCGCAGAACCTGACTTACAGTGAACTGCCCAAAGTCATTACATTCATTAAAGATATTGTGAAGAGATTGTATACCGACCCCAATAACATTGAAGTTGGCTTAATGCACTACAGTGATATACGTACGGCAAGATATCCATTGATGTTGAGAAAATGGTCGTTAAAAGTTGCCTTGGATAGAATAGAATATCTAAGATACCGATCAGGAAGAAAAAATTTCTTGGGGTATGCCCTGAAGACTGTCAGAAAGGTATGAACCATGTCTGAAATGTTTAGATGTCATTAAGCGCATACCTAATTTTAAGAATTTTTTATCACTGCGCACTTTTATGCAAAGTTTTATCTAGCCGAGCAGAAACACGCCCACCCTTCTACTGTATAACCACAAACACAACATACACTGCTCACCGCCAAGTTTACGGGGACCCAAATAAAGAATTACAGTGAGATATACATAGATGTATACGTAACTGTCAACTATACTTCCATGCAGAATGCAGGATCTGGCCATTTCTTGGACCTCAAATTTAAACGTTTTCCTGAGGAGAATGCTCACAGGCCCCCTAATCATAGTGTTTCAAAAGAATGTCGCCCCTTCATTCCTCTGGGCGGTCTTGACAGCACTTTCAGTTACGACTGTCTTTGCATTGACAACATACTAGTTTCATAATCACATACTTGTGGGAAAGAAATAGTTTCGTCTTGGCAAATCAAAGGCGGCTTAGGCGTGACAAACTTCTAGAGGAGTTCCAGGGGTATAATCTAGGCTCTCTGAAAGAGTATTTTCGGCAATGTACAGGGACATTCTATAGAATTCTGAAGATTCTTCACCAATTAGAAAAAGTTAAGTATCATTCACTCCATCTTCCAAGCTCATCAACAGATCTTTGGTGGGAAACTTTGTTCATCTGATAACCTTAAGTATAATATTAGTGCATGCGGACGTTCGATCATTTGGCATTCATTCAAATTATTCTCAATCAAAATGTTTTGATTAATACTGTCAAGTGGCAAGATTAATTTTTAGTTTAGTTTTTTTGTTCATTGCTCACTTTTATATATGGCGAATACTGGTAATATATATCTAGACAAGACGCCTGCTCAGGCGTTCACACTGGCTTCGCGGTTGGTAAAATACCATCGCAATACTCTAAAAAATAATTTGAAACATGTAGATGTTCTTCACTTCTTGACGGCCGTCACTTCATGATCACAAACATTCAGAGGACGGCACAATAAAAATCCGTACAAAACCAATAGAGTTCAGCGATATCATATCGAAAAACACAGAAAAGTTCACGCGCATGCGCAATTACAGCATCTACGATTTATAACGTAGTTAAACTCGAAAGCCGTTCTGATTAACATTGTGTAGAATTGGTCCTAATAATCGTCTGAGCATGTTTTAGCTAAATTGCGCAATCCTGTGCCCACGATGTCGCAATGAAAAGTCACACTTGCGACAACAACAAAAAATACACTAAAAAGACGGGAGGGGCAAATGGAAGCAAGGGCAAATTATGACACTGGCTGCGGCCAGTGTAATAAGAATGCAATTCCACAGTACATGATGCCTGCTTATGGGCGACGTCACTCAATGCATAGTAATTAGTTGTATATATTTCTTAAAACTATTGAAAATACTGGAAATGGTTTAAAAACTGCGCTAAAATAGTAACAAGTGTGGATACTAAATTTCGCTTTGTTATTGAAAAGACAAAAGAGACTATATTTATCAATTATTATCAATTCTTTTCCCCATTTGCAGAAAATTTTTCTTTCTTTCATAAGGACGTTTAAATGTTTCAAAATTTTGGCTGATATTTTCCTTAATACTTTTTCTTTATATTCTAAAATTTGCTTCCCTTAAACCAAAGGTGGCGCCATATTGATTTGGACATGTTTCCACATTTCGAAATTGGAGGTAAATTAACCATTTCAGGTCATGCGTCATACAAATATTTTTTTTTTTCAATCATGAAAGTAAGATTGTTTAAAGCACAATCTCCGGGTTGTCTTTTAGTTCTCTTATTGGCAAAAAATTCCCTTTTTCGGTCTTGTGAAATATTTTGCAAATTGATTTTAAACACTTAGCATCCAATAAATGTTTTATCTGCTAGCTATGAAGGACAACTGTTGCAATTCGTGGCTGCTAGCATCTGTAGAAATTCTGCAGATTCTAATTTTCATGTTTATTTTTAATATAGAAATTCTTTAAGCGACCTCCAAAAGCTGACGAAGAGCGAATCGTCATCGTACTTGCGCACAGCGAACCAGCAGATCCTGAAAAAGCGTTCAAAGTTAGCGAGAAATTACGTTCACAAGGAGTGGAGATTATCACAGTCACCATTCACACAAAAAAGACTCCAATGAGGCTAAATCCTCCGTACAGAGCTTTGGCATCATCAAGCTCGAGTGCACATAGCTTTGATTTTAGCAATCTGCTAAACTCCAGCATTGATGTTTTGTTGAATTTGTGCGAACTTAATACTTGTCCAAAAGGTGAGGGTTTCATGTACAGCTATATATATATATATATATATATATATATATATATATATATATATATATATATATATATATATATATATATATATATATATATATATATATTAAAATACTGATTAATAATTCATACACAATGTGGCAAATCATGTCAGCCATAATATGTCACGTGGAGTGACTTTATATCAAATAAAGCATGTGGCATTATACGGGGTGTCTCAAAAGAAACGCTATGGAATTTCAACAGGCTGTCGTGCATCATACCCAGATGATTTTGATACGCGGAAAAGTACTGGCACTAGTTGTCAAATAGAAATCCATTTTATGATTGAAACAACTGAATATCTCCTGTGATGTAGTTTATTTCGATTCCATATTTTTGTCAGAGCTATAGTCCTCATAACCAAACTTTTAAAATAAAAATAATAATAATAATAATAATTAATATAATAATAATAATAATAATTTTTGTAATTAAAATTACAAAATTTCAACTAGTTTCATAAAAAATGACGAAAGATATAATTGACTGAATACATCAAAATGGATTTCTATTCGGACAACCCTTTCTGAGCGCTGATTGGCTAAAATACGAACACAAGATCACCTGGATAACGTGGCTAAACAATTCAATTTTTACATAGAACGAAAGAACAATTATTTAGCTTTACAATGATACTCTTTTTAAATCGTAACGATGAGAAATGGACACATGCTCGTCAAATAAAAATTGCCGGTCGAAATCACATTCTTCCACCGTTGGGAATTTGCATGGAAAATGAACCATAGACAATTCCCAAGAGGGAATTAAAATTGAATGTTGAATTATCTAAAATGAGCTCAACTCGTTGATGTTCGTATTTGTGAGACAATAACACAATGAGGACGTCCATAAAACATGGTTCAATTAAACCCTGAACAGAAAATATTCGTAATCAAAACGTTTTACGAAACAAATAGCTTGCAGGTTGCTTTGCAGCAGGCTCACGGTGCTTTTAGATTGACTAACTTTGCATAAATAATGTGTTTTCAATTCCCAACGGTGGAAGAATGTGATTTCGACCGGCAATTTTTATTTGACGAGTATGTGGCCATTTCTCATCATTATGATTTAAAAAAGGTATCATAAAGAAGTTAAATAACAGCTCTTTCGTCCTATGTAAAAATTGAATTGTTTAGCTAAGTTTATGATGCACGACAGCCTGTTGAATTTCCGTAGCGTTTTTTTAGACACCCTGTATAATTGTTCATCCTAATTAGTATGATCATATAATGGTTCATCCTAATTAGTATGATTATATAATGGTTCATCCTAATTAGCATTCTTTTGTGTCGTATTTTAAGCTATTCAAAACACTCGTTGTCGTGTTTTATCAGATATAAAACGCTCGGCTGCGCCTCGCGTTTTATATCAGATAATAAACCTCCTACTCGTGTTTTAAATAGTACATATATACATACTACGCCCCTGGAAACAAGCGACGTTTTTGACAAAAGATGACACAAAGTAGACAATAAGATACACTGGTTTACATTTAATGTTATATAATTATGTGAAGCGCCCTGTTTCTAAGATATAAGCAAAGAAGAATACAGGTTGCCACGACCAAACTTTGGTTTTATACTTAATCAATTTTATACTTAATTAGTCTGCCGTCTTGATGGAATATGTAAAAAATTGTGTCTGAAGTGCGAAGGCTAAAAAGCTCATGAGGTTGAAATATACGAAGTGGAAAACTCCCAGATGCCCCAAAACTTAATTCCGTTCACTCTTCGCGCAGTGATAAAATTTTCTTAGAATAATCCTTGTTTCAAATTTAGTACCGTATGTAACAATATCAATCTAATTTTGAACGAAAAAAGTAATCAATTTGTTTTTAAACTTTCAGATACAACTAAGCACTGTACTCCAAAGAAACAAGATATATTTATGGTAATTGACAGCTCACGAAGTATCGGCCGAAGTATCTACCCTCGACTAAGACGTTTCGTTCGCAGACTGGTAAACAAGCTGGACATATCTGACGAAAGAACACATGTAGGCATTCTACAGGCGAGTGATCGCAGGAGAACACAGTATGAGATGAAGCTAGGAGAGTTTACGAATCCAAAAGTGATCGAAAGTGTGATCAATGAGATGGAGTACCACAGAGGATACACCTCGTATATCGGTAGAGGATTGGATATAGCTATCGGAGACAATGTAAGTATAATGTTACTATAGTCCGACTATAGCACCTGATGTTGAATAAAATTATCATATATTTGAAACAAACGTCACATTATACAAATCTTACGTAAAATCATCAAATTTTACGTTTACTTTTACTTGTACCTTTACTATTACGTTACGTTTAGAACCGTTTGGTTCTACGACTAAACAAAAACTAAAAACAAACAACATGGCCGCCCTATTTGCCATGCCATAATGCGTCCACTGCGCATGCGCAAGGCGGGAAAATCCATACGGTAGCTACACCGGCCCCTAAATGGGCATATACTAATAGTCCATTTACTAACTCCATGAAGGCTACCGTTCTTAACCTATAACACAAATATAATATAAATTGTCAAATTTCACTGTTTAGTTCAACATGCTTATTGATAGTCCTAGCCAGATTACTCTCCGTCCATTTCAAGCAAACACAACTTCGCCACAGGACGTGTTAGTATCGTTGTATTGATCTTGTTCTCTCCCCCTCCTTCGGTGTTTCGCTCGGGTTGATACTGCCGAACTTGTCTTTACTTTCACTGTGCGTACATAACCGTCTTTTCTCGGCATAACATCCGTCACCCTTGCCAATGGCCATTGTCCTCTTGGATAGTTTTCATCCGCTATGAGCACCAAATCTCCTATCTTTAAAGTTTCTTCTTGGGATATTCGACTTCTTTCTTTCGAGTAAGCTTGGTAAATATTCTCTTATCCATCTACGCCAGAAGACATTAGCAAGATACTGTGCCTGTCTCCAGCTTTTTCTGCAACTCAATTCATCTTTGTCGAATACGCCGGGAGGTAAACTCGACGTCGGGCGTAAATGTAGTAGATGATTTGGAGTTAATGGATCTTCATCCATAGGACTGTCGCTGTTTCTTGTGAGAGGTCTTGAGTTCAAGATTTGGGTTGCTTCGGCCATCACGGTCTGCAAGACTTCATCAGAAACCAACTGTTCCTTTAGAATAGCTCTCAAAACTTGTCTCGTTGACCTTATCAAACGCTCCCATACGCCACCCATATGACTCGTAGACGGTGGGTTAAAGTCCCATTTAATTCTTCTTTGTGCGCAGAAATTGTGGATCTTGGTCTGATTCCATTCTTCAATGCTTCGGTTCAGTTCCTTGTCAGCACTCACAAAATTCGTTCCATTGTCGCTCTTTATCTCTTCTGGGCAACCTCGTATGCTGATAAATCTTCTGAGGGCGTTTATCATAGAATCGGTGTCCAATGAATGCGCGATCTCTATATGCACTGCTCGCGTTGTCATACACGTGAAAAGGCAGCCATATCGTTTGACAACCGATCGTCCTTGTTTTACTTGTAATGGCCCGAAATAATCAACTCCGACACGCGTAAAGGGTGGTTGATGGGGCGTTAGACGGATTTTCGGTAAATTCGCCATAAACTGTTCTCCCAAACGAGCCTTTCTCCGTTGACAACTAATGCAGCTTCGCACCACACGTCGTACCGCCGTTCTTCCTTTCACGATCCAAAATTCTTTCCTTAATGAAGAAAGGACGGACTCTTGACCCATGTGTCCCACTTCCGCATGGTACTGACGAATTACCATTTCTGTAACTGGATGTTTGAAGGGCAAAATAATCGGATGCTTTAAATCACCATCGATTGGCGCGTTAACGAGTCTACCGCCAACTCTTAACAATCCGTCTTCTAATTGTGGATTCAACTGTCGAAGTGACATTCCTGTCTTCCGGAGGAATACTTTATCCGGTTTCTTAGCACGTTCAGCAACCGTGAGTATCTTCAATTCTTCTGGGAACGCAGTTAGTTGCACATGTCGAAGGATTTCATCTTGAGCCTTCTTCAATTCTTCTATCGTAAGACGTCCAACATTCGCTGTTGTCTCGACTTCAGTATCGACCACGACTGAGCTCTTCTTTAGCTTCACCTTGGCTCGAAGACATTCTTTACAGCGTAATAACCATGCAACCGAGCATTTCAACTTCCACCAGCTGGAGTGATGTGAGATCAACTTCTCCAAGACGTTACATCGTACTGTGGTTGCGTAAATCTGAGCTTCCTTTCTCACTTCGGGGTCATCAGACTTCAAAACCGGGACTTGAACCATCGTAGGCCAGTGTGTTTCGTCCTTCAAAAGAAACTCAGGACCATTTAGCCACCGATCATTAGATATCATGGCGTCCAATTTAACTCCCTTGGAACCGTCGTCGGCAGGGTTGTCATCTCGGTTCACATACATCCACTGGGAGGGATCAGAGCCACTACGGATTACTGTTAGGCGGTTGGATTCAAAGGTGTGGAATCTCTTGCTTTCGTTGTTAATGCACTTGAGGACAGACATCGAATCTGTCCAGTAGTAAATTCTTTCTATCTCCAGGTCCAACTCTTCTTGTATGATCTTCGAAAGTCTCACGGCGATAACTGCAGCGGTTAATTCCAATCTTGGAATTGAAATCTCTCGTAAGGGAGCAAGCCTAGCCTTTCCCATAACAAACGCGCAATGAATCTGTTCATTGGTATCTTCTAAACGGAGGTATGCAACTGCCGAGTAGCCAAGTCGCGAGGCGTCTGAGAAGAGATGTAGCTGTATTTCCTTGACGACGCCAAATCCAACGGGTTTGAAACAGCGATCTACACGTATTGCTTGTAACTTTGGAAGGTCAGCCAACCATCGTTTCCATTGCGCCTTCTCGTTCTCTTGAAGTGGATCGTCCCATCCAACTCCTTTTCTACATAACATCTGTAGCAACAACTTTGCTTTCATTACGTAGGGTGCAATAAACCCCAAGGGATCGAAGAGTGAATAAACAGCTGATACGATCGCTCGCCGAGTGACAGAAGCTTCGTTTACTAATTGCAACATTTTCTCCGAGACATGCCACTCAAATTTATCTTCTTCGGTATTCCACTTGATGCCAAGAGCGCTTTCGGTAGGCAGCCGGTCCAATTCTAAATCTTTCACAGATTTGGCTCTTTCTGTTTCGGGAATCGTTTTCATCACCTTTCTGCTATTACTGTACCATTTTGTGAGACGAAAACCACCCTTTTCGAGTAGATGGCGCAGTTGACTCACTAAGCCTACCGCCTCGCTTGTTTCCTTCGATGATTTCATCAAATCGTCGACATACATATTACGTTTCACCGTCTCTATAGCCACAGGGTTAAATTCATCTTGATGCAACTCTGCTGTTTTACGCAAGCAGAAATTAGCAACACTAGGCGAAGACGTAGCCCCGAATAGGTGTCTTGCCATTCTATATTCCTCCATCTCGCCAGAAAGATCTTCGCTCGGCCACCATAAGAACCGCAATGCATCGCAATCGCGGGGTTCCACCAAGACCTGGTGGAACATTGCTTCTACATTTGCAACCATTGCAACAGATTCTTCTCGGAATCGGATAAGCACGCCAGTCAGTTGATTTGTTGGATCTGGACCTTGCAAAAGCTGCTGATTCAACGAAGTTCTCCCATAACTTGCTGCACAATCATATACCACTCGAACCTTTTCGGGCTTTAGGGGATGCGTAACCGGGTGGTGCGGGAGATACCAGATCGGTCTGTTCTCCATGTTCAATTGCTCTTTAGAGATTTTCTCAGCGTAACCCTTTTCTAGGTACTCATTCAACGTTGTCCGATACTTTTTCAACAGTTCGTCATCGCGGAGGAGGCGTTTTTTCAGAAGCAAACCCCGCCTTTCTGCTACCATCTTGTTATTGGGCAAATATGGTGGATTATTCCGCCATGGCAGAGCAACTTGAAAATGACCGTCCACTATCTTCAGTGTTTTTTCCATTATTTGTAGCGCTTTCTTATCTTCCACCGACGGGCACACCTTGGTTTCGACCAGAGAACCTTCAAAGTCTGTTTTCCACAGCCTTT
>CACRXK020004260.1:533-15699 GCA_902702795.2 Paramuricea clavata
TTTAATAGTTGTATTTAAATTTGCATGGCACAGGGTATAATTTTCGCTTATTCTTACAATAAATTTCACGCCACCTTGACCACAAGGGCGCAAAATACGATCAGCGCGCCCACATGCGTGCCTGAAACTAGGTTTTGCTGCCTTAAAATTTGTGGGGGGGGACTTTGGTAAACCATTTGTCAAATCCCTGGGGTCCTCCAATACCCGGCCCCCGTGCACGTATATGAAAGGCAAATTCCCGACCCCCGCACGTGAACTGTCTATCGGGCAAATTCCGGGGGTGTCCCGGGGGGGTGGATGGTTACTCCAGGAATTGACTAATGCATAATAGTCCATACCAGTGTAGACTGAGTAGTGAGTATATAGTAGGGCGCCAGATAGTAAAGTTTGGTCTAGATATTTCAGCTTTGACTTTTGTCAGCTCACCTTAACTACGAGTTAAAAAGTGGTTGCAGGATACATTGAACTGTGTACAAAATATTGTATGTTCCCCGAAGGTTGCTGATGTTTCTTTTTCGTATATATTAACAATATCCTGTATATCTAGATTGGGTTTTTCATTATTCGGAGCTTGCCGCTAAGGGGGAAGGGGTTGCAACCTTAACGGCCAACTTGTTGTTTTAAAAGCATGACAAAACCTGTTTATCGACCGCCCCTTAGGCCCGGTTTAGATGGCGAACTTTTCATGCGCTGAATCTAATTGCCATAGATACAGTAAAAGACTGGAAACTGATTTAGACGTTGAACTTAATTGTGCTGCCGTACCAAATTGCAAGGACACTATATTGGACATATTTACAATGCTAATATATGATAATCATATTACAATGTTAAAAAATAATTATGCATTAAGTTTGGCACATGAAAAGCATGGCATCTAAATCAATGTCGCATATATGACTTGTCCTGTCGCATCTTCGAGTTGTGTCGAACTTAATCAAACCCTGCTAAACTTAATTGATTTAGACGCCGCTGTGAACAGCGTCGCACTTAATCCTTGCGTTAGATTCGGCACATGAAATGTTCACCATCTAAACCAGGCCTTAGCACTGGCACAGAAATTGACTGCTTGGCTGTGCATACAATGCAGCCATTCTCAATTGCCATTATAGACTAATTTTAAAACTAGGCAAGGAGATGCAAATAAATCACCACAGCTAGAAAGAGCATACTAAAATTAGTAAAATTACTAAGTTTGGTTGCCGAAATGTTGTAAAATGCGGAAAATATAGCCTTGCAAAGTTTGCAAATTTTGTATACTTTTGTATTGCGTGCGGACATTGCTACCGTTTTCAGGAATGCGGTAGGAATTTCCACATGCAATACAAAAGTATACAAAATGTGCGAACTTTGCAAGGCTATATTTTCCGCATTTTACAACATATTGCAACCAAACTTTGTAATTTTACGAATTTTAGTATATGCTCTTTCTAGCTGTGGTGATTTATTTGCATCTCCTTGCCTAGTCTTAAAATTAGTCTGGAATGGGAATTTTCTATTGTTCTGCTTCATTGTTGAGCAACTGCCATGCACCATGGAGGCATTCCCTACTCTAAAATAAAACGTCTTTACAGTCTGGGTCCATACTCCATATTTTCTTGTTCTATATATTTTTAGTTATTGCCTAGGACCCCAGCAAACATTGTTGATATATCTTTTTGTTAGGGTGGCTAGACTTTAGACTGCAGTTTAGGAGACACCAGTGCATTACTGACAGTAGTCATGTCAGATATGTTTTGGGATATTAATTAAGAAAATACTGAGAAAGAGGTTGAGGGTGTGTGTGCTCCCTCCCAATGTTGCAATTGCTTGCAACAGTGCAGACTGAAGAAATTTGTACATTAAATTTTAATGCACTAATAATTACATGGAAAAAATTTCTCAGTTCTGATCGGCTAAGAGCAGTGCAATTGTTTCGAAATACAGTGCAAAAAACCAAATACAGTGCAAATTTCTTAATTTTTAAAATTTTCTTAGTTTTTCAAATTTCTAAATTTTCTTAATAATTTCTTAATTTTTTAATTTCTAAATGTAACTTTTATGCACATGACTGCATAATTTTTTCATGTATATTATTAATAAGTAATAGCATGGTTTCTCATGCAATTTGAAAAAACATACACTCGCGTCCTTTGGACTTGTGCAATTTTGATAGTCTTCGAAAAACTCACTTGTGCATGTTTTTTTCCAAATTGCACTTGAAACCAAACTTACTATTATCTATACTGTACTTATAAACACAGGTCCTTGATTTATAGCAGCTTAATATAGCTGACCAAGTTAACCTGTAAAAATATAGTTAATTATTATTATTATTATTGAACATTTGACAGGCTTATAAATAATATACATCCTTTCTTAGTGGCATGGACCCACTTGTTTTCTGTACAATATGTGGTGTGGCAAGTTCAGCAGCTGGTTACATGTTGGGATGTGCATTGTATGGAGTGGTATGGCAATGGATGAATAAAGATCTGGCTCAGAAAATGAAGGAGGTGAGATGTATTTTCTACTGCAATAATATGCCCCTGTGGTGTTCCAATTGTAGGCAATACAGTATTCAAGAAGCTGAAAATATAGAACATATTATTATTATAGGGATTTGTAGATGGAAATTGCGAGTGTGTGTTACACATGGTTAGAGAATTTTAGATCTTGGGTGTGTTTCTAAATGACCAGGGTGTGCACATGTCAATTACCTTGAATAGCCAAATTCACGGTTCTACAACAACAGACAATGCCTGTGGTTGTTCTATGCTTTGCAACCAAATACAAGGCGAGCATACGCTCATATTGCGCACTGACATTAAAATATTAAGTTATTTCAGAACTCTTGGGGGTATTTAAAACCACTTTAACACCATACGGTTCCCATTATCCATCAAAACATCACAGATCACTTTTGCCAATTTCAACAACAACAGTAGATTTTACAAACCTTACGACGTAAATAGGAAGAAATTCTGTCTGTTGTAAGTAGCACCACCTTATTTTATGAACCTATACACGGCCTTATATAAATAATGAAGCCGCGTTCATTTTATGTAGCCGTGTTTATTTTATCTAGCCGTGTTTTTCCATTTTTGACCGCGATAACACGGCCAACACGGCCCTCTAGCTAAGACCCTGCTAACCATGGGCAGTTACGAAAAATGCAAAAGTTGCATTTTTTGCAATTTCTCCTGGTAAAAAACAACCAGTTCTATCGAGATGCCCAAGATCCTGATATTTACCCATATATTATTATAGATATTTATTAATATATTCTTCAGTGTTGTTCTTGAATAAATTGTCCAAACTTTATTAATATGTTTTGTTTCACTTTCACAGTCATTTGCTGTGGGTCAATTATGTTAGAACTAATTCTCGTCATTATAAACTCTCGTTGTGTCAATTCTCCCACTGACAGTAATTTCCACTAGTCACTACATATAATTTTGTTATAAACTTTAATCTTTTACCGTGTAAAATGTACCCTGGTTCCAGAGGCTCTTTGCGAGGTGAAAGAAACGAGAGACGAGAATTAAGGTATCATCGGTTGCAAATCCCACGTCCACACTTGCTTAGGTTCAGAATTTGAATCTTGCATGTGATTGGCCATTAGTAAAAATATGTCAAACCGGTTTGGGAAATAAACATTACTGTAAGCTAATTATTTCCCAAACCGGTTTGATATATTTTTACAAATGGCCAATCACATGCGAGATTCAAATTCTGAACCTAATCAAGTGTGGAAGTGGGATTTGCAACCGATGTGACCAGAGGCTCTTCCTTCTCGCCTCTCGTTTCTTTCGCCTCGCAAAGAGCCTCTGGAACCAGGACGTGTAAAATGTTGATATCTACAACAATACAATTTTCTTACTCAGTTAATTTAACTTTAATTACTCTGAGTAACTAACAGTTGCCTGTATTTGTAATTTAGTTACTCTAACACAACAGGTAAACTTCTTTTGAAACGTTTTTGGTAATAAAGATGAATTGTTGTTATTGTTATCAAAACAAGTGTTTTTGCTGAAATTGCAAAACATTTCAGGAATAGTGAAAGTGCAAAGTTTGAAACAATTTACGTAAAACAACGGAAGTTATACACACAGAATGAAGCGAAAACCCTATTAGATTTCTGTTGTTGCAGCGAAGCTTCCTGTGTGCATGTGTAGCTTCTGCCATTTTGACCTGAGAGATAAAATTGAAAATTAACTGACGTGTGTACAACCATGAAACTTGTTTAAATATGTTAACAAACAAATACCAACACTACTGTATGGTATAATAATTTTTATGGTAATTGTACAAGAATCTTTCCTCTTCAAAATATTTTAGAGAGAAGCAGATTTTTTTCAAAGACTTGAAAGTCATCGAACTGATGCATTTAGTAAATTTGAAGACGATTTTTATGGCGAAAGTATAAAGACATTAAGTGATTACCGCCAGTGGGTTCGTCAGATGCAGAGAAAAAAACGAGAGGAAGAAAAATATGGTAAAACACTCGTACAGAATAAAGAAAATGAAACAAGTTGAACATTATAGAAGATCTTCAAATAACAGATATTTCTTGTGTCTTATTCACATGGGACTGTGCCTTAAAGCAGCAAAAAAGTAAAAAAGAACAGAAATGTTTTATCACCTTTAAGAACTTTTGTGTGTTGTACCAAAGGGATGTTTTATGACAAAACCTCTAATCAGTTAACATTAGTTTGCACTAAGAACGTTAATGGAAAGAGTTTTTTCTATCATATAATGGAAAGAGTTTTTCTATCATAAAATGTGCAAGGTTTTATATTTGGTTGGAAGAACAGTGTTGGGGGTGGAAGCGAAATAATGAATAGCAGGAAAAATGAATATTTGAATTTAGAAAATCTTGAATAATGCTTTTATAACCGAATAATGACGAATAATTAATAAATATCTTCTTAAATACAGAGCAATTCGAAATATCTAAAATGAATAGCTCAGTCACAATTATTCCGCTCCCTCTTCACATCGCCCCAAGTGGGGGTCAAGAGTCTGTCAAGGGCAAAGGCCAGTTTTTATATTGTTTCACATTAGCTTTTCTAATAGGCGGAGAACTCAATTAACCACTTAAATTAAGCAAAATTATGCTAAAACATCAAGTCATTGAAACCCAAGAATTATGGGGTGTGGAGATATTTATGATGTAGCGTGAATAGAATTTAAATGATGATTGAACATTAAATTACAAACTGTTGACTGTCATGCTTTGCAGCTCTGTAACGTTTGTTTTTTTGTTGAGCATTTTACACAATCATCGTGGACGAAACATGTTTTCACTTCTTGCTGTTGTTAAATTATATGGAATTTGACTTTTTATCTTGATTTGTAAAAATGATTTTAAACTTTGAGGTTCAGATCCAAACGTGTTTTTTAGGTTTGCCCATTTGACGTCTCTAGATTGTCCGCATAAACAAACATAACTTTACACAAGAAATTACGCTCAAAGTCTACACTGAAGTGAAACTAGAAGTTGTATGAGGGTATACATAGCGTGTATAATATTGTAACACCAAATATCGCAATTAATCTAAAAAAAAATTTCTTTCTCCTGTCCTTCCAGGTTCAACTATTCTGAATAACTAACAGTTACCTGTAATTTTGTCTTCTTTATTTTTTCCTGTCTTTCCAATTCATGGACGAATGGAACCCACTGTTAAAACAGGCTCCACGGTCCCTAGTATATGAACCAATGAACAGAATGCACTAAACTAATAATGAATGAACCAGTAACGTAAGCTACGTCGACGGTATTTCCGTAGCACAAAAAACGTCAGGTGGCCCAGGTGGGGGACGTTTTCCCGACGTTGATATATAAATTGCCCGATGGGTTTATTGATAGATGAATAAAAAGTAAATAGAAGAAACGCATCTGCTATACACAGACGCACGCAAATGAAACCAATCTTAAAACGATAAATGAAAGATATCTATATTTACGAGTATTTCTGGGTTCTATTGTTTACGATAGGCCTAAAACTCGTCACTCCACTGCATTTACATTTAATGCAACACATTTCAATTTCTCTGACAGTCTGACTAATATTAACCAATATTATCCATTGAGCGCCAGCGCTCTCCCCTTTGACGAGTAAAATCATCTGGGTTTGAGTAAAGCTCGCGAAACAGAAGTGTGTGTACGGGGGGGATTTCTGATGTCATCAAGATATTGTTGCTAACGCCGAAGGCGTCAGCCTGCTAAACCTGTATTAAAAGCTTTGCTTACGTAGCAGTAAAAAATGTTCTTTTATGTGTTGTTTATTAAAGTTGAGATAAATTTGCCGTATAAGTTGGACGTTATATTGTGCACACGACCCCACTCCAATATTTCTCAGTGGATTTAATTAAGCGTCTCTCAAAGGTGGTCCCAATAAGGAGAGTGGGGGCTACGCCTCTGCTGGGAAGGCTTCAGTCCCCTAACTCCCCCTGTCTCTGTACGCCTCTGAATTGCTCTATGGACATGATAGTCTCCTTTTGAACTTTCAATTATGTCTATGATCAATCTCGTTACGAGATTGGTCTATGATTGACGGGTACATTACGTACATACGACTTGTACATTCTAATAAACATGAAAAAAAGTGTGAGCTGAGGAGGATGGAGCTCAGGGTTCTTCACGTTGCATTGGTACATGCTTACACGAAGTATTATGCAACTTTGACTATTTAGTTTCATTTTATAAATATCTTGGGTATATTGACTAAATAGATATCTGGATATATGCCTGGAACTTTTGCAAATTAGAACATTATCAACATTGAAAAATTTATTTATAAACAGTTTGTTGGTTGTTCAAAGTTTCGTGCGAACATTTTCGTGAAGTGGATTTATAATATCACATTGGTAAGAAAGAGAGACGTAAGATGGCTTCTTCAACAAGATGGCTGCCATTAGAATCAAATCCTGATGTAAGTGATTGACCATACGCCATTTAGAATTGCTTTGTTATGGCATTTAATTTTTAACACCACTATATCTGTTACATGTACAACATCAGTGGCAGCGAATGGCATAAAACATGTTACATCTAGTGTTTGACTGTGGGCCATTCCATATAATTCCATTTAATATCCACATGCATCCCCATGTGGACTCTTATTTTAGACCCCTTCGGAAACGGGTTTTTCCCAATGCGCTTCAGAAATTCTTTAAATTTACCAAACACCCTCGGAATTTTCCAATTTTTTTTCAACCCCTTTGTAAATGCCTGTTGATGAAGTTCACCAAAGAAACCCCCTTAGGAAATCTTTCCATTTCTTTCAACGACCCTCCGAAAATTTCCATGAATTATTAGTAACCCCTTTGAAAATAATCAAATTTTTTCTGATTAATTAAATTCCCTTGGAAATTGTGATTTTCAAGACCTGTTCAGAAATTACAAATTTGTGGACCCTTTGGAAAAGTGGAATTTTCTACCCCTCAGAAAATTCCGTTCATTTGGGGGCAGGGTTGTTAAATTGCAACATGAATTAGTTGATGCATATAGTGTTTGGGATGGCAAGCTAGGGGGTACAGCACTTGGTATACCAAATATTTTTTATATTTTTACACTTGGTATACCTCATAAATTGATCTAAACACCCAAAATGGCATTCAAAAGAAGTTTATAGTACCTGAAATTGTAAACTTCATACCAGAAATTCATAAAATTTAGTACTTTAATTATTAGAGGTGTGCAAATCCGATCCGAAACCGATCCGAGTCCAATCAGATTCATTCGGATTTCAGAACCAAAATATTCATTTCTGATCGGATCAGATTGATAAAGTTGTTTCGTAGTCGGATCAGACTTCGATATCCGAAATAAAAAAGGAATTAATTATCCATGCATTATCACAAGAATTAATTATACATGCATTTATCAAAGCATTATCACGGTTGTCTTATCACGGTTGTTGCATTATTCGTTTCAGGGATACTTCAATTGGATGTCACTTTGTCAGCTTCTTGACATGTATTTCTTGCTTTTATATTCATTTGGTTAAATATTTCAATTTGAATGAGAAATTTATTTTATTAAAGATTTCTTTGGATTGGATTGGAATTCTTTATCAAAACTCAGATTGGATCGGATTTGGATTAGACAACTTTTGATCGGATCGGATTTTAAACATTAGGCAATTGTTGGATTATAAACGTCCAATCCGAATGCACACCTCTATTAATTATATACCTTATAATTAAATCTGATTGTGTTTAATACTGGTCAGTGCTACGAAAATATATTTAATTAAATTTTTTATATTTTAAGAATTTATTACCATGCATTTGCATCAAACATTGCAGCGTGCGGACATTAACCAATTATCCATAAGAATCAAGTCTCGCAAATTTACTTAGGAAGGTAAACAACTAAAGTAAACATTTAACCCATTGAGCTGCAATGCGCCCCAGTGCGACCTACTTATTTTTTTCAGACAATTTTATACTTGTCAATGAGGAAGCTCTGCAGCTTAATTGATTAATATCGTTTCTGTCTTTTTATGCATGTCTCTTGTGTGAAGTGTAAGAGCGCGAGAACGTGCACAATCTATAATTTATTGTGATTAACGTTCATTTTAAACACAGATTTTAAACGTTTATACCGCCGTCCGACTGGTGCAACCCTCAAAAATTTAGTAAAAAGTTTAATTACAATTTACATCCTGTCAATGAAACCACCATGCATGGGCATGTCATATTTTAATTATCAATATGATTAATCAATATTAATCGATTGTTGACAACGATTAATCGATTACGAGGATTAACCAATGGGAGCAGCTCTAACTTTTACAGAATATGGCGTATCACATCAAATCTCACTACCCGAGCGTGCCAATTTTTTGTCCTCTTATTCCAGTCTGTCAAGAACCTCAGAGTTTTATAAGGCTTTCTTAATATGTCCCATACATTGCCAGTGAAAGTCTCCTAATCTTGTTTTAACGCTGTATAGTTACAGTGCAATTAGTTAGCCTGCACAGATTAGCTAGCAGAGTTCTCCAAAAGCTTGTTTGCATGAGGTTGATGTATAACTGTGGTTGTATATATTCATACAACCACAAAAATTCACATTTATATATTCATACAATTCACAAAAATCGACCATTGTCCAAGACAACTTGCGTATGCAAGTCTGTGAGAAGTTGAATTTCCCAGATAGTATTACTGTCTTTTGACCAATGATCCACATGCTTGTTGGATTTATGCCAGTGAGTGAGTGACAGTGGCTGATATACTACCGTTCTTTAATTTGCTCAAATTTGTGCAAACATTTTCAATGATCAACAATCTAACAAGTACTTTGTAGCCCCTTACGAAAAAAGTCTATAGGTGGCCTATAGGTTCCTATAGAAATTGTTCCAATTCCCTATAGAAGCCTTTAGGCACCTATAGAGCTCTATATATTATAGACTTATAGGCATCCATATAGGTCACCTATAGAAAACGTTCCAATTGCCTATAAAAACCTATAGGTTAATTTCTTATAGAAACCTATAGGTTGGCCTATAGGCCAGACCTATAGACTTTTTTGGCGTTACATTTTTTAAACAGCTATAGTCAATCAGCATATTTCTTGTCAAGTAGCAGTAGTCAGTAGCTGAATACATGTTGTAAAAGAGCTCTAGTGGGCCACAAAAAATTTGTAGTCAACCCACCGGCCTTGATAATTTCTTGTTCCATATGTCATTTTAGGTATGACAGAGCAGGCTCTATTATGCATTATTATGCCATGAGATAATGAAGTTTTGAGGGTGTGTGTTTCATATAAATTGAGTGCTTGAATGGAAAGAAGTGCAGTGGTTTTAATCAAATTATTTGGTGGAGGAGGGCAAACCTTCCCAACAAAATCAATGGGGACCAGTGTCCCTCCAGTTCCACCATCCCTGGTTTAAAAAATAATTCCAGAAAAAGTCTTTCGTTGTAAAATAAACTGATAACCAACAACTGGTGTTCTATGTGCCACAATATCATACCTCAAATTCCAATTGTTCAATCAGAAATCTACGTACAATCCTGGACAAAACATCTGCAACACTTCGAATTATTTGCCGACTTTCTAATATTGTCACAAATTTAGAACCCCCCCCCCTTACCCCCACCCCCCTTACCCCCACCATTCAATGTTCATATTGCATTCCCAGAATACGGCTAAAGCAATTGGAATACATCCAACATTGTTTTGGGGGGTGGCAGGGGAAAATCAATTATTCTAGTCGAATGGTAAAAAGTGTCACAGAGGAATGTTTTAATAGAGTGTTGCAGATGTTTTTGACCAGGATTGGTTTGTGCCACATGAGCATGAAATTTATCATCGAATCACGCTACATCATCATATTCAGTTAATGCAACATGTAATTTCAATATATCACACAGATGATCTAGGAAACCTAAACGAAACCCGAAAATATGGGTCTTCATTTTTCGAGATTACGAAAACCAATCTTCGCTTTGTATTACGAAATCAAAGACGCAACCTCCATATCGTATTGCAGAAACAAAGACCCATGTCTTTTCACGATTCGCAAAAAAATAAGCATAATAGTGTGTGAAAGGAATTTAGCAACAACTGAAGGTACTATCATGCCAGTTGTGGCTATCATTAAATATAAAGCAAGTTGCTTCATTGTTGATTGGAAAGTGATGTCTGACAAAACAAGGACTAAAGAGTGATGAGTTTTAAACATCAAAGAAAGTTCATTTTTGCCCATTTTGTTTCATTTTGCTAAAGAAGGAAGTGTTATGAAGAATGTCACCAGGGGTGGAAAAAGTATCGGAACCTGGGAACCTAGTTCCCAGAAATTTTTTTGAGTTGAGAGTTTTGCAGAAAATTTTCCGGAAAATATTTCAACATTTTGAGATAACTCTGTTTACTCAACTTACAAGTTACAACTATTCTACTTTATTTACACTGTACACGCTAACATCAGCAGCTTTTAAATATTTGACAGAAATTAATTCTTTTACCCACCCCTGCCATCACAGTGACTGGTAAAATGGTAAATATATGCTCTGCAAAGTCTCCAATAAAATGCAAATTAAATAGTAAACAAATAAATGTGATGGAATAAATAAGATGATAGGACACTTAGTTAAGCGTTAGATCCTTACTATGATGTTTGTGATGTTATTCTGGGTGTTATCCACACCGGGCAAGCTTGAAAAATATGCCTGACCACGGTGGGAATCGAACCTATACGACCTTTGGAATACTAGATTACATTGATGTCGAAGGAACTAAACTCAGTTCCGAAATATCATATACTCGAACCGACCTGACCGCGTAGCTCAGTTGGCAGAACATTGGGCTAGTATTCCAAATGTCGTAGGTTTGATTCGCGCATCATGGCCAGACATATTTTTCAAGTTTGCCTGGTGTGGATATACACTCAGAGTAACATCACAAACATCATATTCACCTTTAGTACATAACACCAACACAGAAAAAATCAAGATCCTTACTAGTTGGTCATAACTCATAACTGTGGTATATAACAGAAAACTATTTTGATGTACAAGCGTACGAAAACCAGCCTAAAGCCCATTATTACTAAAGGACAAATAAATACAATAATTATGCATTTTTGTTATTTTTGTAATTGTAACATTACAAATTTTACAGAAAAATTATAGCCTTCGACCCAGGTTCCCAGAAAGAAAAAAAATTTTTCCACCCCTGAATGTCACCTTCAATAATCCTAATGATAACACACGGTGGCACAATTATCCGCAGAGCAAGCAATAACACATTCGGTGGCGCAATCGTGATTGTTTAATTGTTCGACCCCAGGAACTGATGTAAAGCTTTAATAATAATCCACCTTAAGTAAAAAAATACAGTGGACTTACAAATTCATAAACATTACAAAACCATCTATATTACAATAAAAATTTGTATTTTTAAAAAGGTTCAGTTGCCAAAGGCACAGACGACGATTATGTCCTTCAGACGATTATGTCCTTAATTCAGAGAATAATGCAACCTACATTCAGCCTAAAATTACAGAACCGTGTATTACAGTTAGTAGTAATTTAAAGTTTATTATCAAAAAGTTTAACTGCACGAGGCATAAACGATGATTTATGTCTTTCGGTTCTGGAAATAATGCGACCTACATTAGAACCTCTTTCTTTAGTTCTAGTGGAATAGTCATGCTTATGTGCGATAGGGACAAGGTGGTGACAGGGATGGTTTACGTCCTGAGTAATTGCCTCCATTTCTCGAAGAGTTAGCTTATCTCTTCTCTCACTAAGCGGGGGAAGTGTATCGACCGGTAAACCAATAATACGTAAGCTTCTCCTTTGAATACGCTCAAGGTCGTTCACTAAATAGTGAGGTAGGCCACCCCAAACTGGTGCGGCATATTCAAGCAGTGGACGAATTTTGGTGCAGTAAGTTGCCATTCCTACTTCAGTAGGAAGGTGAGCCTTCCTGCACTGCCTTAGATGACACAGTCTCCTGTTTCCCTTACGAGTAATTTCTTTGATGTGAGAATTCCATTTCATGTTACTTTGACAGCTAACACCAAGTAACTTGAATGAATTAACTCTTTCGATCATAACATCCCCGATATAAAGATTGGGAGGCTGTGGGATAGATTTCCCAAAGCAAATCCACATATCTTTCGTTTTCTTTGCGTTCAACTTCATTCTATTAGCGTTTGACCAGTTCTGAACGGAGTCTAAGACTTTCAGCATGTTGCTACACTCTTCTTCATGGTGACTCTTCTTAAAATTGGATGTGATTGGAGTGGAAAGAAGCAACTAAATTAATTATAACCACATTATATAAGACCATAGTCACCATACGTGGCCAAATAGTACTTAACTTGTCGGATGATGTCAAACCGAAACAGCAATTTATTTACTGGATCATTCCATCAGAATACATGTAAATTCAGCAACTTGTATAGCAAGACAATTATACACACAAGTACGGCTTTATTAGAAGAACAATTAAGCAATGAAACCTTTTACCTAAAAATAGGGAAGTTGTGAGTGTAGATAGCTTAAATTAAGAACGCGCAATTAAAGAGACCGTTTTGATGCCAGTAACATTTAAACGTGTTGTATCTACCGTGATAGGCTTGACCCTTTGTAGATTAAATGTTTAGATTTAGATAAAAACACTTACAGTAAAGTCTAATGAAATAAAAAAACTAAATTACATGAATAAAAAATGTGGATAAAAATGTTTTAAATTAGCCTTCCTTACGCTCGATTTATCCGCCATTTTGCGCATGAGGGTATAGTGCCTATTTATCACTGTAGTTTTATGTATAGTGGTAAATGTACAGTTACAACTTCGCTTTTCACAATATTTGACGTGGAAAGATGGTACCCAAAATGGCGGATATTAGCCTGCGTGAAAAAGGCTATGATGAGAATTAAAATGAGGCAATAATTACACCAGGCTGGCCTACCCTAACAATCAAGCTCAATGTTATTTTTGTTTCTTTTTTTTTTCAAAATGAATTTGTGAAAATTTTATGACTGTACGGATAAAGGTTATAAGCCAGGTATGTGTGTTCCATGATAATTACAAAGTTCGCATCACATGGTGCACCATACACAAATACACGTCTTAACTCCTTTTATCAAGGCCAGCATGTGCAAGTCGCTTGCTGTAAGATACCGTGTACACACGTAAAAACGCACAAGTTGTTACAGGTCTGCAAACAAGTTGTTACAAATCTGTTCACAAGCTGTCAACAAGTTGTCTTCGCACTGCTTGTTCCCAGTTGTTGTAACAAGTTGGAACAAGCTGTTAACAACTTGTAACAAGCTTGATGGCATTATCAGACTTGTTACAAGGTTGTTCTAACAAGTCTGATAAAGTCATGATATAACAAGAATGTTACAAGGTTGACGACACAAGGTTGTAACAATATTGTTATATCATGAATGTATCGGACTTGTTGGAACAACCTTGCAACAAGTCTGATAATATCAACAAGGTTGTTACAAGTTGTTAACAGCTTGTTGCAAACTTGTTGACAACTTGTGACAAGCAGTGCGAACACAACTTGTTGACAGCTTGCTGGCAGACTTGCTACAAGATGTGAGATTTTTACGTGTGTAGCTATATATACGTCTTGACTTCTCTCATCAAGGCCAGCATGTGCAAGTCACGTGTTGTAGGATACTGTGTATACACCACTGAGCTATAATATATCTGGAGGAAGTGCTCGGCATCAAAGAGTGTCGCCAAAAACCAGTGAACTCTATATATATATATATCTGGAACGATAACATTCAGTCATTTGATTGCAAAAACAATGAAGCCTCGATACCAGTCTTTCACGCGGATTGGACGTCAGTCTCAGTCCCTCAAACGTCAGGTTTACGCGGATTGGACGTCAGTTTCATTCCCCCTCTGCAAACCGTTGCACGGCCAGTATAAATTTGAACGCAATCACGAAAAAAAATTAAAAACATGGCCAACTCAATGCAATACATTGTAGGAGCAAACAGTTTTGCTCCTAAAATTTACTGCATTGAGTTCGCTGTCGGAAAAAAGTCGAGGAAAACTTCCCCGTGTGGAGAAAAGAATCACTTTTTCAAATATATTGTGTCGTACTGTCGTTCTGGATGCACAAGGAAAGAGTCAAAGAGATATTCTTGCGAGAAAATTTCATTTCACAGGTAGGTAAATTGACTTGCAACTGTGACTTTGCCGTTGCCATTTTTCGCGATTGTTTGAATTGTTTTTAGTTTACCAGTTTTATAGTTTTTAGTCAATACACTGGTACGTTATTTTTTAAAGAATTTATGTGTGATCGGAATTTGCCTGCCAGCAAAATGCAAATGAATATGTACGTGTGTTTGAATATAAATTAGACCATATGGGCTTAGTAAAAAATTATTTTAATAACTACGTTTCGGAGTATAACTCCATCTTCAGGTTTATAAAAGTGAATAAAGATATAAAAACTGTGATAAAAACTTTCAAAACAATTACAATTTTTTTATGTAAGTGATTTTTAATACTGTAAGAAAGTTCTTGAACAGTTGATGACGAAGACAATGACGAATACTTATGTCGTGATTTTTCTGTCGGCTTCACTTTTCGCTCGCTGTTATCGTTCCAGATATATATATATATATATATAGAGTTCACTGCCAAAAACATGGCGGATTTTCACGTTTGCTGACGCCAGAATGACGCCACTGGTCC
>CACRXK020004261.1:0-32479 GCA_902702795.2 Paramuricea clavata
CCCTCCCCCCCCCCCAATAATTAATGACCGCTCCCTTAACCTTCTTTGCAGGATTTATCGGTTTTGAAAGATGTTCAATCTTTATTATCATTGACAAATGAAAAACTGCATTTGAATTATAAATTGCCAAAGGAATGTGTTTATCTGCCGGGCTTCCACCTGCACTAGAATTCCCAGTTGCACACGGATGCAAGGAGGCAGATTCGCCATTTTATGAAAAGCCAGAAAGCAAAAGACGCAGACTGATTGCTGTTCCACATCGACTATAAGTACATCACGAACGGTTTTTATAACAGCTTATATAATTAATTCTAGGTTTCGTTTTGGATACATCCAAAACCATTTTCATAATCACTTACAGAAAATTGGTCGATTAGTCTCCATTTTCTTATCAAATTGGTTTTGGACACACCCAAACAATTTTCGTAAACTGTGAAACCGCCAAATTTATTTGCATTTGTCTAGGATTGGTTTTGGATGCACCCAAAACCATTTTCATTGGCGCTAAAATCTGTAAAATTATTTCCATTTTCCAATAGGATTGGTTTTGGACGCATCCAAAACCATTCTCATGAGCTATAAATTGGCTAGTTCGTTTGCATCTGTCTAGGGATTGGTTTTGTATGCATCCAAAACCAATCCCTGGACAAATGCAGGAAAATTAGCCAATATATATGTAGCTCATGAGAATGGTTTTGGATGCATCCAAAACCAATCATATAAGAAAATGGAAATCAATTTACTGATTTTAGCGGTAATGAAATTGGTTTTGGATGCGTCCAAAACCAATCCCTAGACAAATGCAAACAAATTAGCCAATTTGTAGCTCATGAGGATGGTTCTGGATGCGTCCAAAACCGATCCAAAAGAAATTGGACATTAATTTACCGATTTAAAATGGTTTGGGATGCATCCAAGAGATTGGTTTTGGGCGCATCCAAAACCATTTCCATAAGCGGTAAAATCGGCTGATTTGTCTGGGGATTTTTTGCTAAAATCAGCGAATTGGTTTCCATTTCTCAAGGATAGTTTTGGACATATTGGTCAGTTGATTTGCATTTTCTTGCAGGGGTTGGTTTTGGACGCGTCCAAAACCATTCTCATGAGCTATAAATTGGCTAATTTTTTTGCATTTGTCTAGGGATTGGTTTTATTGCATCCAAAAATGCGCTAAAATTGGTGAATTGATTTGCATTTTCCTGCAGGGTTGGTTTTGGACGCATCCAAAACCATTCTCACGAGCTTTAAATTGGCTAATTTTTTCGCTTTTGTCTAGAGATTGGTTTTGGATGCATCTAAAACCATTTCCAAATGCACTAAAATCGGCTGATTTGTCTGGGGATTTTTTGCTAAAATCAGCGAATTGGTTTGCATTTCTCCAGGATAGTTTTGGACATATTGGACAATTGACTTCCATTTTCTCGCTGGGTTGGTTTTGGACGCATCCAAAACCATTCTGATGAGCTATACATTGGCAAATTTGTCTAGGGATTGGTTTTGGACGCATCTAAAACCATTTTCAAAAGCACTAAAATCGACTGATTTGTTTTCATTTGTCTGGGGAATTTTTGCTAAAATCAGCGAATTGGTTTGCATTTCCCCAAGATAGTTTTGGACATATTGGTCAATTGATTTGTATTTTCTCGCAGGGTTGGTTTTGGACGCGTCCGAAACCATTCTCATCAGCTATAAATTAGCTAATTTGTTTGCATTTGTCTAAGCATTGGTTTTGGATGCATCCAAAACCATTTTCATTAGCGCTAAAATTGGTGAATCGATTTGCATTTTCCTGCAGGGTTGGTTTTTAACGCATCCAAAACCATTCTGATGAGCTATACATTGGCAAATTTGTCTAGGGATTGGTTTTGGACGCATCTAAAACCATTTTCAAAAGCACTAAAATCGGCTGATTTGTTTTCATTTGTCTGGGGATTTTTTGCTAAAATCAGCGAATTGGTTTGCATTTCTCCAGGATAGTTTTGGACATATTGGTCAATTGAGTTGCATTTTCTCGCAGGGTTGGTCTTGGACGCGTCCGAAACCATTCTCATGAGCTATAAATTGGCTAATTTGTTTGCATTTGTCTAGGGATTGGTTTTAGATGCATCCAAAACCATTTTCATTAGCGCTAAAATTGGTGAATTGATTTGCATTTTCCTGCAGGTTTGGTTTTGGACGCGTCCGAAACCATTCTCATGAGCTATAAATTGGCTAATTTGTTTGCATTTGTCTAGAGATTGGTTTTAGATGCATCCAAAACCATTTTCATTAGCCCTAAAATTGGTGAATTGATTTGCATTTTCCTGCAGGGTTGGTTTTGGACGCATCCAAAACCATTCTGATGAGCTATACATTGGCAAATTTGTCTAGGGATTGGTTTTGGACGCATCTAAAATCATTTTCAAAAGCACTAAAATCGACTGATTTGTTTTCATTTGTCTGAGGATTTTTTGCTAAAATCAGCGAATTGGTTTGCATTTCTCCAGGATAGTTTTGGACATATTGGTAAATTGATTTGCATTTTCTCGCAGGGTTGGTTTTGGACGCGTCCGAAACCATTCTCATGAGCTATAAATTGGCTAATTTGTCTAGAGATTGGTTTTAGATGCATCCAAAACCATTTTCACTAGCGCTAAAATCGCTAAATTGATTTGCATTTTCCTGCAGGGTTGGTTTTGGACGCGTCCAAAACCATTCTCATGAGCTATAAATTGGCCAATTTGTTTGCACTTGTTTAGAGATTGGTTTTGGATGCATCTAAAACCATTTCCAAACGCACCAAAATCGGCTGATTTGTTTTCATTTGTCTGGAGATTTTTTCCTAAAATCAGCGAATTGGTTTGCATTTCTCTAGGATAGTTTTGGACATATCGGCAAATTGATTTGCATTTTCCTACAGGGTTGGTATTGGACGCGTCCAAAACCATTCTCATGAGCTATAAATTGCCTAATTTGTTTGCATTTGTCAAGGGACTGGTTCTGGATGTATCCAAAACCATTTTCCTTGGCGCTAAAATCGGTAAATTGATTTGCATTTTCCTATAGGTTTGGTGTTGGACGCATCCAAAACCATTCTCATGAGCTATGAATTGCCTAATTTGTTTGCATTTGTCTAGGGATTGGTTTTGTATGCATCCAAAACCATTTTCATTAGCGCTAAAATCGGTAAATTGATTTCCATTTTTCTTAGCTGATGCTATCTTAACCAAAACTATTGTAAATTATAGCATATTCGTACCATAGATTCCTTGTATATTATTGCCTTTATTGTATATAATGTATCTTAATAAAGGGGTAAATAAAGTTTTTTTTAATCTGTTGTCAAGTCAAAGTGTGTATTTACTGTTTAGTTGTTTTTTTTTATGTTATGTTAGGCGGTTTTAGATATATTCAAAAACGAGTGCTGTTGAACGCATTCAAAACCACTTCTCCAATTACTCCTTCATAAATGTTTTGTAATTGCATTGGATCTATCCCAACTTCTCTTGCGTAATACAAAACAACTCAAAAAACGGGAAACTTCGCAGTGCTACATATATAATATATTAGGCGCATTTTACAACATTTTTCAACGAAACGTCGGAATATTACTAATTTTGTGATGTTGCCTAGACTTGTCTAGATCAAATTTTGTTCATCAGGGAATAGGTCCACTAAGGCTGTCCTTCCAAAAACGTAAACCTTAAACTCTGAGCAAGTGAAGTATGTTGGGTTATTGCTTATTTAGACTCATAAACTTTTAAATTTAACCCATTAAGCTCCAGTGCTCTCCCCTTGATGAGTAAAATTGCCTGGCGTTAGACAGAGTAAAATACTCTGGTGTTAGACAGAGTAATTAAAATACTAAAGTAGGGTGCTTCAGGGTGTATCGCCACTCAATGCGTTAACTAGACACATGGGCAGTTAACCCATTAAGCGCCAGTGCTCTCCCCTTGACGAGTAAAATCGGCTGCCGTTAGAGAGAGTAAAATACTAAAGTACAGTGCATCGCCACTCAATGGGTTAATTAGCTTTGCAAGAATGCCTAAGAGACATAGAAGATGCACAGTAGAAAACACGGCAATTCTCCAAGGCAATTCTCCAAGTTTAATTACGGGCCAAATATTTGAAAACCAACCCATCATCCCTTGCATGCTCAGAGTTTAATGTTTAAAGGCCGTTTACACCGGTGATTTTTGCTGCAATTTTCTCCTTTTGGAGGATGTGAAGGAGTAGATTACTTAATGACTTTGTTATGAAATTTTATAACCTGGTACATTTATAACTCATCTACTTCTTCACATCCATCAGAAGAAAATCCCAGCAAAAATGGGAAACGGCAAAACGCGGACCCCAGGTCCATGGACTACCTTCGTGGACCTGGTCCATGGACTACACTCGTGGACCACGGACCATCCCGCAGACCACTTGCAAAATTTCGCCTACCGAGCAATAGACCAAGCACTATATTATTCCGAGTTTAGGGAGCCGAGATTGGCGGGAACTATTTCATTATTCATTTCCATTATTTATTACACAATCAATTCAGTTTTTGTTGATGAACAGTAAATACTATGTCTGTAAAAATGCTAAAAAAATGTAGTCAGGGTTCCATTAAAAAATATAGGCATACTGTGGAGAATCTGGAGGGGAGGGGGGGGGGGTGGTCAAAGGATTTTACTGAATTATTTGAATTTTACTGTTAAAAAATAACTTGAACTGTAGAAATAGTAAGTTGCAACGACCTTTCAATGCCTGAAGGTCCTCTCCCAAAAATATTAATTTTTGAAGCTCGATTACTGCTTTTCTTGCATTTCTTGTAGCGATCGAGAAAAAAAACTACCAATTTTAAGGGCATATATTCGGAACCTTTGCATTAAAGTCGTAATTGCACAACTTATATTTTAGAACGGTCATGTAGTGAATGGATTTAGAACTTCACATTTTGTGTAAAGTTTCCACAATGATAATAATGACTGAACTCGACTCGAGCACATTTTTGCATGCACAGTCAAGAATTCAAACCCCAAAAATCTGGTGTCTCGCAAGTGGTCCACGAGAGTGGTCCACGAAGGTAGTCCACGGACCAGGTCCACGAAGGTAGTCCACGGACCTGGGGTCTGCGTTTTTTCGTTTCATTACGAACGCTCCTCACGATTGGAAAAAAGTTAAAGTAGTGAAAAGCTTAGTAAAATCTGATCATGATATGGTAATAACCTATCCCCGAGATGTAATTAAAGCAGAAAGAAAAAATTCCTATTTTAGAGATGTAAGACAACATAAGAAAATAAATATGTTATATGAATTAGGAACTGTAGAATGGAATATGATAACCAAGGATGGGCAAACTCCAGATGAAATGACGCTGAAATTTTATGAAACGATGTGGCCGATATTTGAAAAGTGCTTCCCACTAATTAAGGTTATAGAACCTCTTCACGTGACCCACCGTTTATGTCACCCCTTGTAAAGCATTTGCTAAAGCAAATGATAAGAGCTATACAGAAGAGAGATTCCGAATCTCACGCTCGTTTACAAGACCAGATAAATAAGCTAATTCGAGAGAACCAGTTAAATGCCGTCAAACAAGAGAACAAAAATCAGAAAACCGGATCAAAACAGTGATGGTCCAATGTGAACAGTATTACAGGAAGAAATAATCGGAGTCGATCTGTCAGTGCAGCCTTTGATCCTAGTGAGATAAATGTATACTTTCAAAGTATAAACTCGGATCCTCAGTACCCGGCTCCAGAACCTGGCGAGATCCCTGATGGCACCAGGGTTCCTTCGCTCTCTATAAATACTACTCTACACCTTTTACAAAATCTAAAACGAACAGCATCCGGGCCAGATGATCTACCTTACTGGTTTTGGAAGGAATTTGCATTTGAGCTTGCCCCTATCATAACAAATATATTTAACACTTCATTGAAACTTAGCAAAGTTCCTAAAATGTGGAAACATGCAAATGTACTACCAGTACCTAAAGAATCTATCTTAAACTCTCTTAATCAACTAAGACCAATCTCTTTAACAGATATTATAATGAGATTATTTGAAAGAAGTGTGTTCAAAACTGAGATAGCACATGTTACAAGACACGCTATTGAATCAGATCAGTTTGCATACAAGGAAGGTCACAATTCGATTATGGCTCTGATCAAGTGCCAACACACATGGTTAAGATGGTTAGAAGGAGATGCAAAATATGTCAGAGTATTATCTTTTGACTTTCGCAAAGCATTCGATAGCGTTCCACACGATATTTCATGTGAGAAGCTTAAGAAGCTCCCCATCAACCCATATGTTACTAATTGGCTGATTAGTTTTTTGGAGGATAGGAAACAGAGTGTAGTGGTTGATGGAATAGAAACTGAATACTTGAATATTAATTGAGGTGTTCCCCAAGGAACAGTTCTGGGTCCTGTCCTCTTTTCGATCATGGTGAATGACATCAAAACAGTTAACCCCATAAAGCAGTTAGTTAAGTTCGCGGATGACATGACATTAGAAGTACCAGGGAATGAAAACGGAGGTACATCCTAAGCCGAAGTGGACAGTATACAAACATGGTCTGAAAATAATCGAATGTCCTTAAATATGGAAAAGACGTATGAAATGATTGTTAGGAGAAATATCCCTACGCTGTTGCCTGATCCTTTTCCATTTATTAAACGAAGGACGTGGTTAAAGATTTTAGGAATTACATTACAGGATCTCCCTTTCAAGTGGGATTTGCATTTTGATGAAATGTTGAAAAAAGCCAGTGCAAGAATGTACATAATGCGTGTCTGTAAATACTATGGCTTCCCAATCAAACAACTGGACATGCTGTTTAACACTTTAATTATGCCTATAATCACTTACGGCATAGAACTTTGGGGAGGCGCATACTTCAATAAATACATTAGTCAAATAGACAAATTCATCAATCGAGCTCACAGAAATGGTTACATATCGGAAAAATTGAATATTAAGGAGATAATCATCAAAAGGGACAAGAAACTTTGGGATAAAGTAATACATAATAAAGATAATGCACTACAGGAGCTTTTACCAGATAAATTAAATTGACACCTTAGGCCAAGGGGACACGAGTTTGAACTTCCATTAGTGAGAACAGAGCGATTTAAAAGTTCTTTTGTAAATCGATGTTTGTTTAACTTTGTTTAACCAATTTTAACCTTTACCTTTTTAACATTATTAATATTTTTATCCTCAACTGTATATATCTAGTTATTACCTTATAGATATCAATAATTTTATCTTATATTTTTTTATAATGTAAACTCAGAGACGGGTGTTCTTGAGTATGAATAAAGACTGTTATTATTATTAGTACGTCTTAAGGAACACAAGACGAATTGCGAGAAAGCCGAGCAAGATAAATCTGCTGTGGCTAAACATACTTGGACTTACGACCATCGTATAAAATGGGACGAAGCAACCATTTTGGCGATTGATAGTCATAAGTTCTCTCGCAAAATGAGAGAGTCAATTGAAATCGAGAAGCACAATTCTATAGATCAGGAGGGAAAGCCACTATATAGTACGTGGCGTGCTCTCTTTAATGTGCAAAATTAATTTCTCTTGTTTTGGATGCGCGCGCGTTAATTGGAATCACTTCACTACGTTTTGAAATGACGTGGTTGATGTGCCGTTTAATTAAATTTTAAATGACGCGAGCCAACAGATCACGACACTTTTGTATATAAAAAGAGCGTGTGAATTAAAAAAGTCACATATATTATTAGCACTGATGAAGATCCAGGCTTACGGATCGAAAGCTTTGCAGTAATAAATTTACGTGGTGTTTCCACAAACAAAAACAATTATATTTTATCGCCATGCAAACATTCACAGAATTTAATATAGAAATTCCTTTAGAATCAAAAAGGAATTCCTATACAATCCTAAAGGAATCCCTATAGAATCCTAAAGGAATTCCTATAGAATCCTAAAGGATTTTTTATGGAATCCTAAACGAATTCCTATAGAATCCTAAAGGATTTACTATAGAATACTAAAGGAATTTCTATAGAATCCTAAAGGAATTCCGATGGTATCTTAAAGGAATTCCTATAGAATCCTATAGGAATTATATTCTTTAGGATTCTATAAGAATTTTTTTTGCATTTTATAGGAATTTCTTTAGGAAATCCTATCAAAATTCCTGTAAGAATTCCTATTGGAAAAGTCCGAAAATCCTATTCAATATCCTGTTGGAATTTCTAAAAGTTTCCTATAGAAATTCTTAAAGGAATTCCTACCGCCCTTATTAAAGTCATAGTCATGATTAATTATCACTCCTCTGAGAAGACCTCAACGGTGTTTTATTCCAAAGAAGCAGATTAAAATTAATAAACTTGAAAGAAATTGAAAGTTGTAAAATAATGGTATCTCATTTCTGTGCTTTTTGTTGCATGCCCATATATATTGCATGCAACTATCATATAGCTAAAAATTCGTGTCCGTTGGTGGTGAAACTTGCGGCAGATCACGTGGGACGAGCATAATAACAATAAGCATAATTATAAATTTTGAATCGTGTACACGTTTTCTTCCGTGCAGGTTTTCGTCGAGCAAATGCAAAGATTCGCAGAAAATTTACATAATCGAGCGCCTTAGAAAAATACATCGAGGTAGGTAAAGCTTTGCTGTTTTAATTTACTTTATATTCTGTTATTTTGTTGTGATTTTGGAGCCGCTTGCTCGCACTGATTATTTATCAGGCGTAATATTATATAGCGTGAAAGGCCATGCACGCTATCAAAATACTATATTTAAATATTATACTCAAACTGAAGTGGAGTCATTGTGCTCGCATTGATTATATTGTGTGCAAAACTTCAAAACTACAGTGAATTTTGCAAATAACATGAAATATATTCTACGTCGATAATTTCAATCGTAGTTTAACAATTATTTTCAATCTGTAGTAATTCACCGTTTCCATGTTTTTTTATACTTTCAATAAGGCTACAATAAAGCTAAATTTGTAGGAAATAACATTATTTAGTTATAAAATAGTAAAGGAAATCTAACAGTCAATCGCTTTCGATAAAACCATGACCTTGTTTATATTACCGTCGGCAAAAATTTTTTTGGGGATCACTTTAAGGCTTGGTTACCAAGCACTGAGCTATATAAATACAATGGATAATTTGTTATCATTACGACGTAATACGTGTCGCCTAATATAAAAGTATTGTATTTATGTATTATGATTCATCTTTAAGCCTGAAAATGATATTTAAAGTTCGTTCTTGTGGTTTTTCTTCCAAATCTTGCTTTGTCAACATTCGCTGGCGAACAAATTTCGAGCAAATTTGAACAAAGATTGAAACTTTCATTTCGATACTCCTAAAAATTCTTTGGGATAATTACTTATTGCTTTCTATTTGACAGAAACTCGGTTTCATAATAGCATTTGGCAAGTATTTGTATTAGGTTTTAGAAAAGATTTTGATTTGTCGTAATTTTATACAATGTCAATGTACTACCAGTACCAAGATCCAACTTGGGAACAATTGTGCAATTTGCACCAGCTTCAGCCCCAGATTCATCATTTTTTGAATGTATATAACAATCGCACAATAGGATAGCATGATGCTGAATATCATGATGTATATTTTGCCGAACGCAGAGCTACATTCACAGTAGTTACCGCAATATTCTAAACAAAGTGAAATATTTTAACTGTAATAAAGAAGACCCCCTCACTCATGTCACAATATGTTATTAGACAACCATTATAAGGCACTTTAGTGTCCATCATAAAATTCAGTTACTTATCAGATTGTGTTACCGTTTGCGTTTTATTGCTTCATAAGCTATATACTTCGTTCAATGGTCCATTGCACATATCAACATATATAGTTCAGTGCTTGGTAACCAAGCCTTAAAGTGATCCCAAAAAATGTTTCTGCTTACCGTCGCCCTCTGACCGTTGCCTGCAACTAACGATGAACAGTTGCTCATAAAAACATTGCCTTTTCGCGTGATAATCTAAAGTTTTTTTATTTTGACATAATAGCCAATTTTCAATAAATATATTGATATTAAACTTATTGAATCAATATAAGAAGTTTCAGACCAGTTGTACCAAACGTTATAAGCGCTAGCGCCTCATAACCAGGGGGGCGACCTCTGGAGGGCGACTGCTTCTGTTTACGGTACTTGCTGAGTGACGAATCATCAATCATGACGAATAGCGCAATGGAAATCGACTTCTGTATAGTATTCTGTGTCATAACGTTTCATCGTTTTGATTAGCCTGGAAACAGACCTACGTTTCGCCCACCCTAAAATTTGCGGGTCGACGGATCCGTAGACTTGCTCCAAGTCTCTCTTTCATTGTCATATCGATCCACTATGGTGTACATTACATGACGTAGCACTGAGAGGCGGAGCGAGAAAGAGAGTTCGGGAAATATCGGTTCAAAACTGAACCGAAAATGCAAGACTTGCTTTAATTGTTTTCTGTCAGTGGTTATATATATTATTGATCTACCACAGTGTAAATTAATAACATGAGTTCCATTATAGTAAATAATACAGAAAGAAATTGAAGGACAACAATTAAAGCAAGTCTTGCATTTTCTGTTCAGTTTTCAACCGAGATTTTCCGAATTTGACAAGTCTCTCCTTCTCGCTCCGCCCCTCCGTAGTACGTCATGTAATGTACACTATAGTGGATTGATACTATATGACAATGAAAGAGAGACTTGGAGCAAGTCTATCGGCTCCGTCAACCTGCGAATTTTAGGGTGGGCGGAACGTAGGTCTGTTTTCACGCTAGCTTTTGATGGCATGCAACATGTACGCACTGCGTACCTATTTTTAGATCCTATAGAGACAGTATAAAGTGAAGATGGAACAATGCTGCAAACAGTTACTTTCAGTTGCATTCTATATTATGCTTTTTATTGCATTGTGTAAAAACAATTTAATTGTAAAGGATCTCTAGTATTATAGGATCTGTGTGAAATCTATCAGCCTGATCACAAAAAAATGTATTGGTTATAAAACATTGTTTGTTGACTGAATACTGCAACCTGCTGAGATCATTTTAGCTTTGTCTTTTCTTCATTGGAGTAAATCAGGCTTTGAGGTTTCAAGAAATTGTGACATTTACTTATTTATTTATTTAGCTTCGCCTTGACAAAAAACGTACACAATACCAGCACAACAATTCATATACACGAGACATAAAAAGAGGCGGGGTCACCACAACAGTTTACACCAATTACTGTGGGCCTTTAGTTGGAATTAGTGACAAAATACAGTCGAAAAAAAATCAACTAATTAGTCTAGTAGCAACAGGGATCGGCATCGATTAGATTACGCGATGTGTTGCACTTCAGGCAAACAGTTTTCCAGGTTCGAGCATCATCCACGTCGTAACAAGATACAAGGGCATTATGGTAGTATTCTAATAGTAACTTTTTAAATAACGTTAGAGATAAATGATCTAGTCTTAAGTGTTCGGGTAAGGAGTTCCAGGTTCTAGTTGCTCTAATAAAAAAGGACCGTTGATAGGTAGCTGTCTTACATCTACGAGGACTGTACGAGATAACACTGTTATTGGAAAATGATCGAGTAGGCCTTGAGGGAGTAGATCGTTTTGGCAAGATTTTCTTCGGAACAGTTATAATACCATTTATGGCCTTAAAAAAGAAGATCAAGTCAAGATACTCATGCCAATAAGAGACTGGTAACAGATTTATAGACATCAGTCTGTCTTTGTAGGATTCTGTACACGTGAAGGGCAGCATAAGGATAAATTTCGAAGCTCGACGTTGAACGCGCTCTGACTTTCTGACTAGTTCAATTGACTGCGGTGACCAGACTTGTGTGGCATAGCCTAATGCAGGACGCACAATTACCAGGTAGAGCGTGCGGCGGGTGTTTGGATTTTTGACTTCCACAGCAGATTTGCGCAGGAAGCCAAGCAACTTGTTAGCCTTAGCACAACGGTCAAAGGTGTGTTTTGACCAGGAAAGCGCACCAGTAACTCAAATACCCAGGTCTTTCTCTTCCGATGAAATTTCCAGTAATTTGTTATTTATCTCGTAGGAGAAGTCGATCGGGTTCTTTTTCCTGATAATTAGCTGAAGCTTGCACTTGTCTTGATTAAATACAAGTCCGGAATTAGTTGACCAATTGCCCAGACTATTCAGGTCGCTCTGAAGCAAACTTGCATCCGAGATGGAGTCAATACACTTAAATACCTTAGTGTCATCTGCGAAAGATGAAACCTTGGAGTTCTTAACGGCATCTAGAAGGTCGTTCACGTAGAGGAGGAAAAGTATAGGGCCTAATATTGAACCCTGTGGTACTCCTGACAGTACAAGTTTTTCAGAGGAGGTGGCGCTTAGCACAGTAACGCCTTGCCTACGGTCTAACAAGTAGGTCTTGAACCAACAAAGCAAGTTACCAGAAATGTTGAAGATAATAACAATGTTTAAGGCGCACACGTGTGCATTGTCTATAAACATTGTTATATGTTCTGCCCCTCCGTAATACAGATTGATTAATAAACATTATATTGTATATTTTATGAGACTGACTGCTGCCTTGACACACCTACACCCATTACAATTGCATTAAAATACACTACAGGGTGTCCCAAAAAAACCGAAAACTATTGAAATCACCAATAACAATTTAATTGTTAGAATTTGAATGCCTTAGCACTCTGTTGGTTCCCACGAGTGCATAAATGATTGACATAAGTAAATTTTATGTATAAAGAAACTATTTAAGAAGTTGCTTTAAATTCCCAAAAGCAGAAAACCTAGAGTTTACAAGGAGATGTTTTTAACTAAATTTTAATACATGCACCTTGTCAATATTTTACGCATCATTACGTTCAGCTTTTTGGTAGGGCATTCGATTTTAACAATAAGTGATTTTAATAGTTTTCGTTTTTTTGGGACACCCTGTATAAAGTGAATAAAGTAATTAAATAATATTTAAATATCGTAACTTAAATCCAATATTACTAGTCTATATGTGTCAATAAACTGTTCGAAAATGTCTTACTTCTGTGGCGATATTCCTTAGATACTAGTGCATCCAACTTAGTTTCTGGTTAGCCGTATATTTTTAATTATTTTTTTATTTCCCTTAAATATAAACCTAAACAGTTCGATCTGTATTTCATTGTCTGATGCAATCGTTAAGTGCAAAGTTCACTTCCGGCGTTGGTGCGGTTCACGTGAACACCACGCTACCGCTCCAATTTACTTTAGTCATTTTACAGTAATAGAAGATTTGATAGAATTCTGATGGTCAGAAACCAGCATTTTAATATGTTGAAATTTACAATTTAGTAGTACTGAATGGACGAAGGCATATTTAATCAACTTTATATTGGATAAGTTGCAGGAAAATATGGGTAATATCTTCATCCTTTTCAGTTTGTCATGAATTAAATGATAAAGGTCTGCATGATTTTGAAAATGATTACCAAATTATTGGGGTTGCAACCTCCCTGGTTGCTACGGCCCTATAAAGATGTGTAACTGGAAGGGACATATTTAGCGGGGGACCTGGACAAGTTCCAGTCGGCAAGTATGTGTTGCTGCAGCTACCTGCAGCATATGTATCCATAGTTTGCCTAATAAGTATGTGCCATAGGGCATCAGATCAGGCCATACCTAGGATTCTGAGACAACCGAGTCGACCATGGATTTGGATTTCTTGAAGCTCACTTTGAGGAGTTTTCCATGCCTGAAAATCAAACCAGCTGATCTTCTGTGACTGGTCATATCGATCCCTGCAACCATGGTGTTTTGCAACATTTTTTTCCCACCAAATAATGGGGCAGGATATTTTTTCCCTCAGTTTGTTAGTGCAGGTAATTTTTTCGTTCAGAATAGGCTTGCAGGATATTTTTTCAAAATCACCCACCCCCTAAAAACAAAGCAGTGACAACAGTGGAGTAATGACCATGTATACAGAGAGATTAAACAGTTCACTTGCAGTATTACAGTAATTAAATAATGAGTAAAATCACCTGGCACTAGATAGAGCAAATATAAATGTGGGTTTAAATGCTTTTGAAGGCTTGATTTCAACCAGCATTTTTGTTGCAACCATTTTTACACAAGCCCGTAGCTGGCTCTCAATTTCTGGGGGCACTGCAGCGAGAATCTAACAGAGGGTTTGAGATGAGAAAAAAAATTTTCCGGAATTTATTTCGGTCAGTGTACCATTTTAGGGGTCAAAAATTTTTTCAGGACAAACCAAATTTTTCCGAAACCTAACAAAAATTTTCGAAACATCACTTAACCACAAAATTTACAGAATTTATCCCATGATCGCAATTGGTTTCCAGGTCCTTTATCTCAATTTTTCATACCAAATTTCGGTACTTAGCCCAAAAAACCCCAACATTAACAGCTATTAGTTTTGCAAAACGTAAGGGGGAGGGGGAATAATTTCAATTTTATTTCCGAGTGGAGGGGCACTGGAGGGCACTACCCCACCGAGTGGGGGCAATGCCCCCCCCCCAGGTCCCCCCTCAGCTACGGGCCTGTTACCCCGTACGAGGCAGTTAAACTGTATTTGGCAAAACACACTAAATCAGTATTTGGCAAGAAACTACTGGAATTTTACACAGATCCTATAATACTAGAGACCCTTTACAATTAAATTGTTTTTACACAATGCAATATAATGCATATGTAGACATGCAACTGAAAGTAACTGTTTGCAGCATTGTTCCATCTTCACTTTATGCTGTCTCTATAGGATCTAAACAGCACAGAAATGCGACCATTATTTTACAACTTTCAATTTCTTTCAAATTTATTACCTCGGGTCGGTACGACACCGAGGTCTTAAATTCGGCTCCTATTTTTTTTTTATTGTTTTTCATTTGTGTCGAGCCGCGCGCGTAGTCGAAGATCGAAGGGCCTGCGGAGGAGACGACAACTTCCGGGAAATAAGTGTACTTCCGGCAAGCATCGGCCAAAGCGAAACGGAACCCGAAGCTGTCCTTGCACAAAATCCGTCAGAATTGTTGATTTAAAACCAGAAGCTGTGATAATTTTGACATACATGTTTAGCTGGACAACTATTCTCGAGTATATGTTGATATAATGTACAATACATCGTATTCATAGCATGGGAATACCGCGGCCAACTTTCACTTGTTATCTATTATAATTACTGACCCGAATCAAAAGTAATTATTTTCGGCTGGAAGACTACTGTACGTTGCTGCTTGTCGGGACCGTATGACAATGAACCTATCCAACGTTACACTAGACATTTGTGAGGACATGCGCATATAGACATAACCATAGGCACTGTAGTGCATTGTGATAGAACAGATTTCAGTTTAATTAATCGCCCTAAATTAAAATCTCCACAAGCGGAGGTCAATTATAGTGTTCTAGTTTACATATTATCATTAATGATAAGGTTTACTCAAATAGCGTATTGGATAAACACGGGAATATAACTTATGGTGTATTCTGCACATGCGTATATCTAGGATAAAATCCCACAAGCGCAAACGAAACTATTTCTCTATAAAATTGAACTGAAAAGACTCACAGCGACCGTTTCCAACAGTGCTTCAGGCACCCGACGACACCGTATGGGGGGCCTTTAGCACTGTCACCTTCTCATCTTGGGATGTTCACGTTATCGCGTGTACATGTCAGGGTGACGAAGATGCATTATTGCTAATAATGTCTGTGTGCACTGATGCACGCTGCACTATTTTTAATAATGTTGTGTGCTATTTTAACGCGTACATAGAATATGACGCATATAAACATTTACCCCTGAGCCGGAATTTCCCTATACAACCAAAAAGGCCGCTCCCGTTTTTCAGTAGAACGTTAAATGAAAACTTCTCGACTTTCGCTGATATAATGCAGAGAGAAAACAATAGGTTTGATGAGGGCCAGTAATTATTGTCAATAAAATATTAAAACGGAGCTTTGATTAACTGATTCACCATTTATACTAGTGAACTATTAAACTATCGTGATTTATACAATTTTTGCATATTTACAAGACGATTCCCTATCCCCGACCCGAGGTTAACGCCGAGTCGGCGTCTTGTTAATTTTAATCTGCCTCTTTGAAATATTACAACACCGTTGGGGTCACTCAGAAGAGTGTTAATTAATCATGACTATGACTTTAAATTAATAAGGAACATATTACACAAGATAAGATAAGATAAGAAACTTTATTAATGTGTCAAATCATTCTAGCGTTTAGCACGCTAATTGGGGACACAGATTAAGCCTACTGTTATACAAAAAGTATACTTATACGTCTAGCTATGAGTAGATAAATTTACAATACTAATACTAATCCCTAATTACTGCATAGATAGCAGTTTCTACAACCACCATCCTCTAAAAAACTAAAGTCGATCAACTTTCCTAATTTCACTCTTAAAAACGTTCAAAGTACTGATATTCCTAACTTCTTTACTTAGCTTTGACCATAAAAAAGGTCCTAAGTATCTAATTGAGCGGTATTCTGAAATCAGAATTTCTTAGATTATATGTCCTAGTCTTATCATTAGTACAAAATAAATTCTGAATATATGAGGGAGCAAGATTATTTTTAATTTTAAACATTAGTATGGCAATATCTTGTACCCGTCTGTGATATAGCGTGGAAAGATTTGCTTTTGCGAGTAGTTCTTCATACGTAAGTGTTTTGGAGTTAAAAACTGCACGCAAGGCCCGCTCTTGTACTCTTTCCAACTTGCGCCTATCCGATGCCCGACAAAAATGCCATACTAAATGGCAATATGTCAGATGCGGTAATACAACTGTCTTGTAGATGATTAATTTTGCCTCTTCAGAAATACGATTTCTTAGACGCATCAACACTCCAACTTTTCTGCTTGTTCTTTTGCATATTTCGCTAATATGACATCTAAAATCAAGTTGGTCGTCCACATCTACTCCAAGTAACTTTAATGATGTAGACTGTTCAATACATTTATCATTTATGTTAATATTCATTGTTCTATCATCCTCATTCTTTCGACCAAGAACCATCGTGTGAAACTTTTCTAAATTTAAACGTAAGAAATTTTCTTCATACCACCTGGTTTGTAATATTAACATCGTTTTCCAATTTCGCTTCTACCTCTTTAACAGTGCTTCCACTTCCATATAATTGGTGGTCGTCCGCATACATAGATAACTCAGAACCACATATGGTATAATTAAGATCGTTTTGAAAAATATTCCATAACAACGGACCGAAATTTGAACCCTGAGGACATCCCCTCTCTAAAGGTTTCCACGTACTTGTTACTGACCCAATTTTGACACGATTCATTCTACTGTTGAAGTACGATCGTAGTAATTTTAACGAACTCTCCGAAAAATTGTAAGCTTCTAATTTCTTAACAATAAGAGGTGGATAACGTGAATCAGGGATGGGATGGTATATTATATTTACAAGCAGGGATGGGATGGTATATATTCTTACAATTAAGGCATTGCGTTAAAGCACCCACATTAACATATTAAAATAAGGTCACTACAACGCACCTGCTATTTTTTCGACCATTCTGAATCGTTTGTTCGATTAACAAATCCTACAAGCGACATAATTTGTTTGCGTTGATAGAAACAAATACGAGGTGATATGTTTATATTATGATCTTGTCCATATTAAAATTCACCATTTCCAAAACAATAAAGTTCATGACCAATTTCTCATGTGTTAACTTATGGTATAATTCACCGATCTCCATCAGAAATTCCCATTTGAAAGGTGTTGTCACGACTGTATTCATGATTTATCTCAGTCGCCCTCAGAAACGTCGTCAAAAATATAGACACGTTTCTTTACGATTGAGTTCATTTGAATGTAAAAGAGGTCCCCAACATTCTTGAACATGTGCTTTTGCTTAAAATACTATAATTGACTTGATTTGTTCCTCTATTGCGAGATAACAGAACAAAACAGTTGAAAATACCGTATTAATCACAATAGCTCACTCCTCAAGGTGGTCACAGTAAGATGGCGGCCGCGCGCGACTTCCGACTTCAATTTCTGTATCTATATTTGCGCTCTCCATGTATTATACAGCTCATTGAGCTCAAAGCTCGAGAAAAACGTGTGATAGAAACACGATTGTGATTGGTTTATACACTGTTAATTTCGAGGAGTCAAATTGACTCCAAAAGTGGAGTAAATAAAAAAGGTACAGAACGACTCCTTTTTTGGAGTAAATTTTACTCCTTTATTTACTCCATTTTTGGAGTAAATTTTACTCCATAAGTAGAGTTGTTTTTACTCCTCAAAGAGTAAAAACAACTCTACTTAAGGAGTAAAATTTACACCAAAAATGGAGTAAATAAAGGAGTAAATTTTACTCCAAAAAAGGAGTCGTTCTGTACCTTTTTTATTTACTCCACTTTTGGAGTCAATTCGACTCCTTTGGAGACAAAATGACTTCTATATATCGGAGTAAAGAAAAGTCTTTAACTAACTTTAGAAATCAATAAAGACATTTTTCGAGTCAAAATAATTTATTATCCCTACAAGTAAGGTATATTATAGCAGGAAATACAATTTGCTGTAGCATAATATAATGATATACTCTTACGCCCTATAATATTTAATGCAGTTCTAAAATGAAATTTTCATTAGAATGATATCATGAATACATGTGGAATACAATTACAAGCCTGTCAGCATGAATTGAACCTGCAGCACTGCAATTCTACCACAGCCCTCTGACCTAAAGAGCCCTTTTGCCAAGAGGTAACCACAAGTTGCTGTATATATACCATGGTGGTGTCATTGGTAGTGTATTAAATAAACTGGCAGGATGACACTAGTATTATGTACACAAACTCTTGGTTACAGTAGAGCTTGATTGACTCTCAGGGCGATGGACTCTTAGGGCTTGAGGACCATTGACGGTTAAAAAGCTGATCAGAATCACAGGGCAGCAGATTCCATTCCCAGCACAGTACCGGCTATTACATAGTTATCGTTCAAAAAATTTACATTTACAGAAAAGCTTTAACCCATTAAGTGGTAGCACTCTCTCCTTAATGAGCAAAAATTGTCTGACCACATTAGACAGAAAAAGTAAAGCAAATTGCCACTTAAAGGGTTAATATTCTGTTCAATGTAGAATATTTACAAGTAAAATATACTGCATGTATTAAATGTATGTAGTGTCCCTGCTCAATCAAACATGTCAAGCAAGTCCATTAGTAAAAATTTAGTACAAAACAAGCTGTATACCACAAGTCGGCAACTCCATCCCTTGCATGGTTTGCTAATTCACAAAAATTCTCTCCAGCAAAAGAATAACATATTCCAAATAGACCATAAAGTTCTTAGAATGCCATTAATGATTACATATAATACCACTTGTTTAGACAACTTGCCTTCTCCTGGGAAGCTTTTGTTGAATCCATATATTAATGACAATCCCTAGTAAGAAAACAATATATAAGGGTGACATATAACAGCAGCAAATTATTGATTGATGTTTGTGATGTTACTCTAAGTGTGCATCCACACCGGGCAAGCTGAAAAGTTAGTTTGGCCATGGTGGGAATCGAACCTGCGGCCTTTGGGATGCTAGTCCAATGCTCTGTCAACTGAGCTACATGGTCAACCACTTGTTTAGACAACTTGTTTAGACAACTTGCCTTCTCCTGGGAAGCTTTTGTTGAATCCATATATTAATGACAATCCCTAGTAAGAAAACAATATATAAGGTTGACATATAACAGCAGCAAATTATTGATTGATGTTTGTGATGTTACTCTGAGTGTGCATCCACACCGGGTAAGCTGAAAAGTTAGTTTGGCCATGGTGGGAATCGAACCTGCGGCCTTTGGGATACTAGTCCAATGCTCTGTCAACTGAGCTACATGGTCAAGTCTGTTCGAGTTGATGATATTTTGCAACTAGTTCCAACGAGTCTAGTTCCTTCGATATCAGTGTACAGGGGTATTCAATGTTACGATTAGTTTGTGTGTGTTGGTGTCATGTACTCAGATGAATATATGATGTTTGTGATGTTACTCTCACTGAGTGTGCATCCACACTGGGCAAGCTGAAAAGTTAGCTTGGCCACGGTCACAGGTTTGATTCCCACTGTGGCCAAGCTAACTTTTCAGCTTGCCCGGTGTGGGTGCACACCCACAGTGACATCACAAACATAATATATTCACCTGAATACATAACATCAACACACACAAAATAAAAATTATTGATTGATTGACAATACATTTGCTATTTTTGGTTGTTTGCATATACAAAGCAAGAAATACAAAATTCAAATGCTTTTACTCATTTAATGTAAGCATGCAATTAGACTAACATCATCCAAATGAATACAACTTTTCTGGTAAAGGGTGTTTAAAATAGAGGTGCATAATTGACCCAAAATTCATTGTCCCAAAATCTTGCTGATGCCAAGCTAGGATTTTCCATATAAATTATATACAATCACCAACGATTTGGCACAGTATTACCCCTGGGCCCTGGGTAAAAAGATCTCTGTGATTGTTTTTGTCAGTTTATACATTTCGAGACTGTCTGCAAAAGTATGAGTGATTGATCACTTGTTGGTTCACTTAATTGGGGAATGTGCTTCTACTATATAACTCAGTCTGGGTGATTTGTTTTGGCAAGCCTGCCCATCTAAAGAGGCTCATGTAACCAGACATTCATCCAGGGAAAGCGAGCTATAGGCAGGTTACCTGGGTGGCTCGCCTCTATATAAGCAGCCCCTTACATGTGTTTTAGGCTGACTGATAGCCGATAGGAGGGCTACCATAGCAAGCACATGCCATACACTGGGTAACATTAGATGGGCTATTGCAATGCTGTCAAATGTGACTGCATTTCAAACAGATCACATAAGTCATAGGCTATATATTAAAGTATACATTATTATTTAACACGAAATACAACATACATGTATATTACACAAATAAAGCCCCGTTTACACGAGTAAATTTTATTTGACAAATTTCATATGTCAGAGATATTTTGTTCGTGTAGATGATAAATTTGTGACAAATGCATTTGAACAACAAATGCTTTTGATGAAATTAAATTTGTCAAATAAAATTTACTCGTGTAAACGGGGCTAACAACACATATAAGTAGAGACTGTAGATTAGACTTATGGACTTCTGCTAATACAAATTAATCGAATATTTTTAACTGAACGTCTACACCGGCAAATCAGCGGCGAAGCGACTAAAATACAGGCCTTCGTCTTCGATTTAAAAATATAACTATGCAGTATATCAAGTAACTTTCCGCACACAAATAAGTAAATACACAATAAACATACCTTTGAAAACAAATTCCATGTATCTTATTAGGTCTTTGGAACTTTATAAGTAGAAAATTTGAATAAATATCATTCCCCTTTGAATGTTTGCTCTCGAAGGACTGAACTTGGCGCTTGGTCTTTGTGTGAACCAGATCGAATTACTACAACACGTGATATATTCTAAGCATGCTAATTGGTTAAAACTCTGCAACTTCCACTTGTCGAAAATTATATTCAGCAGAATTCAGCAGCAGAACATTCCACACGTTCAAATTACAGATTTAGGCCAGCAAATAAAAAATATAGATGACTCGCCGACAATTTCTGGCTACATTCGATCGGCGCGTGCGATTGAAGCCGATATACGGTATAATACATCAATGGCATCAATCTGACTTGGCAACATTCGAGTAACCAAAAACGTAAAATTAAAAAAAACCTTTATATCTCGAACTTCGCGCTTTTCGCATCTGACTGTATTCAATACTTTAATAGAGTATAGCCTCAAGCAGAAAAACTCTTGGATTCTCAGGCACATTAATTATATATTGTAATAATTTACTCCAGATCCAGAACAATTTTACTCTTTTTTGGGAGTTGAAACGACCCCTGGAGTAAAATTAAGGAGTACAAATTACTCCATAATTTCTACTCCTAAACGCGAGTTTAGTTTACTCCTCCAGCGGAGTAAAATTGACTCCTGATGGAGTAAATTGTAGAATGCGCGCCGAAGTGGAGTAGTTTTAACTCTATTTTGGGAGTAGATTTTACTCCACTATTTTTACTCTCCCGAGTTGAGTAGTTTTAACTCCTATGGTGGAGTTAAAATAACTCCTTGAAATTAACAGTGCAGACGTTGTAGTTCATACGCCAAGCGACGAAATACTACCGTCTGCTTACCCGAGCTGCATATTCAATTCCCTTTGTTTTAGGAGCCAATCATCTGGCAGTGTTCAGAAACGTTAGAGCCAATTGGAAGCCGCCTTATTGACAGATTAGCTACTGGGGAAACCCCTTGCACATGCATTGGAATATATTGTTTGGGTTGAAACTTGAAATTTGTTTACTTGCGTGGATATATTTTGGAAACTATAGCGTTGAACTTCACGATGTTTACGTAGAATAATATTGTGATCATCTTCTCGCATGTTCAGCAAACAATCGGTGTATATAAAATGCTAAAGCAGTGTAGTAGGCGAAATTTAAATTTTTGTAAACAATGACAAACAATCAATCGGGAAACTCGAGTATATCAGGATATGTCCAAATGTTGCTCTTGATACTTCCTATATGCCATGACTTCGACGAAAACTTCTAAAAGATCAAGCTCTCATTGTCATGTAGAAAAGTATAGCCAAGTTAGAGTATAAACGTTTCGAAGTTTGGGCGAATTGGAAAATTCATCACGGCGCAATTTTTATACAAGTTTCTCGGGTTTGTGTTTTGTTTACAGTTTACATTCAGAAGTGGTTGCTCAAACAGCAAATTAGTTTACTTTGTAGCTAATATTTCGCTTTCTAAGCCACAGTATTATGTAAAATTTTCTGTCTTCCGAGTTCTGTTGTCTTATAAAGATAAACCGTTAAAATTTCAGCGAAATATATTCGGCATTTGATGCTGTCTGGCTAAGATTCCTACAGTATAAATATGCCAATCCTGTCCGCGTTTTAAATATAACCGAACATCTTTAATATCCAAATCTGATCATTAATGGTGCATTTTATTACCTGGACAAGTATCAGTATCTTTAAATTCAATTTATGTGCAATTTTGAACAAAATTCAACGAACGACTGCTTTCAAAATATATATTATATTTATTCCGCTCCTAAATCAACTGACGTCACTTTCCAGAATTTGGAAGGTAAATTCTGATTGGTCGACGTAGCGGAATTCAGTTTGGCGCTCGGGTAAGCAGACGGTAGTATTTCGTCGCTTGACGTAAGAACTACAACGTCTGTGAGCAGGCTAGTATTTGTACTGCAAAAAGTGAATTATTAAACAATCTATCTGTCTATCATATGCTGCTTTAAGAAATAGCTCTTTCCATTTCATCCATCCTTCTTGGACATTCACTTCCGACTCAATCACAGAACATAAATCAAGTGCTTCCAGTGCAGCCCTTAGTCCATCAAAGTTCCCTCTTTTGTAGTCAAAAACTCGACGTTTAAGTTTGGGAGCTGCTTTGACGGATGTTTTCCGATTGAAAACAATTCTGGAGTGGTCAGTTATTAATCCACTTTCAGCTGAGGTAAGTACCGATACATTCTCTACTTGACTAGGAACATTGGTAATGACAAGATCAAGTACATTATTCCCTCGTGTCGGAAATGTATTCAGCTGCGTTATGTGGTAATCATACAATTGTTCAGTGAATTGGACTTCATCAACACCTGTTGTTAGTTCCAGAGATTTCCAGGAGATCTTCGGGAAATTAAAATCGCCGCATACAAGCATGTTCGAATATTGGGAACAAGACTTGTAGAGGAAAATGTTAAATTTTCCCAGCCATTGACTGTTCACATTTTGTTGGAACTTATAACAGCAGCATAACAGATATTTCGAGTTCGACTTCGAAGTTAGCTCAACCGTGACCAGTTCTAGATCGGTGTCAAAATTGATTTCGCGAGATGTTGAAAAAGAGCACGAATTAACAGCGAGTAGAACTCCACCAGCGCGAGATTTGCGGTTAGGTTGTAGGCTTATAACCAAATTAACTATCTCCAAAGCTACAGGTATTGACGAAATTTCAGCTAAAGTGCTAAAGGCTGCAGCTGCTGCTATTGCAGAGCCTTTAACAAGGATTTTTAATATGTTTATTGCCACTGACAGATTCCCGATGGGGTGGAAAGTAGCACGAGTAACTCCAATTTTTTAAAAAGGCCAACGGACTATGTTAGACAACTATAGACCAATCTCAATTTTACCTGTGGTCAGCAAACTGATGGAAAGGATTCTGTACGACCAAATGTATGATTATTTAAAGAAACAGAATATTCTTTCAGAACATCAGTTTGGTTTTAGACAATTTCATTCCACAACTACCACACTTTTAGATTGTACCAATGAATGGTATATTAACATGGACCGTGGCCTATACAACATAGTTGTTCTTCTCGATTTAAAGAAATCCTTCGATACTGTCAACCATGAAATTCTTTTACGTATTTCGAACAGTATAGCTTTGGTAATAAAGCCCTAGATTTACTAAGTAATTACTTAACAAATCGAACACAGAGATGTCAGCTAAATGGAATGCTTTCAGATCAGAGAGGAATAACTTGCGGCATCCCTCAAGGAAGTATACTTGGCCCTCTTCTGTTTATTATCTATATAAATGATTTGTCAAATTGTCTTAAACGTACAACACCAAGGATGTTTGCAGATGATACCAGCCTTACAGCTGTGGGCAAAACATTAAATGAAGCAGAAAAGATAGCGAATAAGGACTTGAAAAATGTTAAAGTGTGGTTGTCTTCAAACAAACTTAGCTTAAATATTGCGAAAACGGAATATATTTTGATTGGATCACGCCCTAAGATTAATAGCATGGACATCTCTTGAAGAACGTAGAGCATTAATGAAGGCCAAACTCATGTACAAAACAGTAAATCAATTAGCTCCACAAAGACTGTAACATTTTCCAATTTTCCAACACTGTTAATAGTTATAATCTAAGAGGTTCTTCAACTGGGCTTTTTATTCCAAGGCCCAGGACAGAATTTTTTTTAAATAGTTTCAGTTACAATGGGGCTAAATTATGAAATAGAATACCAGAAAATATACGAAATTCGATATCTTACAACTCGTTTTGTAAGTAGTTTATAGTTGAGCGAGTATTTAATAGCATTTATATAATAATAGTTTGTATGTATTAATAAATTAGTCTTAAAATTGTAACAGTTAGCCAGCACACCTCTCATGGAAATCAGCTTAGTGTTGAATGAGATTAGTGTGCCTAAATAAAGTTGATCTATCTATCTATCTATCTATATCTTCAATCTCTACCCGAGTTATACCAAAACTTTATCAGCGGCTTGCGCTTGTCTCTTGTAGATACAATTTTCAAGCCGCAAGTATAGATATATTTTCTGTTCGACTTCTTATTGTTTCAGACATCGTTATGTATATTTTACAGCAAAATCCCAGAGGAAACGTGGTTTAAATACAAGCAACAGTAAACCTGAAGACTCGCTACAGATTAACGTCCCTAGTGATATTGGTGTGGTGATAGCTGAAGAAGCTAAGAATGTGGGACAGCAATTGAGAATGTAAGTTTAATTAGTTTGTTGGGGGGGGGTATAGGTAGACTTCATATATCCTATAGTGTTGGCCGAATTTTGCGCGATGCTGCTGTGGGGGCACCTCCCCTGAGATTTGTTCCACCTCCTTTGGAAACTCATGCACTTCCTCTTGAAAAAGTTAAATGATGGGTCAAAGTCAAAATTTGACTCAAACTTCACACAGAGATGATGATCCGTATCCCAACGGATTCATCTCTTTTTTCTCTTGATCTTGAGAGTACGTACAAGGGAATATAGGCATACTAAATATAAACTTTACTTGGAGGCGAAAAGTTTTATTTGAAGGCCACCGCATGTTAGTACTGTTTCTGGTTCCAACTTTTGTCCTACTTTTGTCCTATATTTTTCCTACTCTATTCCTGCATTTCCTAAAATGCTAGCTAACCCTATTTTATAAGTATGCCAGCTAGATTTAAAGATTAATGTTTTCTTCGTGACTTCGGCACATCTAAATTTTTACCCTTTTACACGATATAAAACGGAAATTCGTCAATTTTTTTCGCCACAAATAAATGTAAAACAGTCAAGATGGTTGATAACACCAGGATTGAATACTTGGTATTATAGCCAAAAAATAAAAAATAATAATTTCTTGGTTTTACGCCCGGGTATAACTCAAATTTGCCGCTATTTGCAAGCTTCAATTTATCCCTTTCGTTTGCCTGAAATTTTCCCACAATACCTACTCTTCATGATTCTTCTGTGTTGGTGTAATGTACTCAGGTGAATATGATGTTGTGATGTTACTCTGAATGTATATCCACACCGGGCAAGCTTGAAAAATATGCCTGACCACCGTGGGAATCGAACCTACGACCTTTGGAATACTAGTCCAATATGCTCTGCCAACTGAGCTACGCGGTCTGGTCTGTTCGAGTATGTGATATTTCGGAACAGAATCTAGTTCCTGCAATATCAATGTTATCTAATAATAATCATGATTTTTCTGTGTTGGTGTAATGTAGTCAGGTGAATATGATGCTTGTGATGTTTCTCTGAGTGTATATCCACACCGGGCAAGCTTGAAAAATATGCCTGAACACGGTGGGAATCGAACCTACGACCTTTGGAATACTATCCCAGCTCCACGTAGCTCAGTTGGCAGGGCATTGGGCTAGTGTTCCAAAGGTTGTAGGTTCGATTCCCACCGTGGTCAGGCATATTTTTCAAGCTTGCGCGGTGTGGATATACACTCAGAGTAACATCACAAGCATCGTACCTACTCTACTCTTATAATCTCTATCATAAACCTGATTTACTGTATTTACATTCATCACAGAATTTATAAATTATTTTTGTGTTTTCTTTTCCTCATCGTGCAGTAGTTCCCAGTCGGCGAAGTGCACAAATGTTCACAGAGCAAAAGAAAGTCAGTCGACTGTTCCAAATGATCCCACGAGTTCCCCGCGTAATGCAACCGCTCTGGAGAACAACAGGGAAGTTAACCATGTCGAGTTAACTGGTGGTATTCACAGTACAAGTAAACAGCAGAATATTCCAACTGATGGCATAATAATGGAGCAATTGGCAGGCATCCAAGGTGCTATGGATGTTATGGAAAATCCCGAAGTCAATGATGAGGAGGAAAATTTGTCTCTGTTAATGAATGTTATAGAAAGTGAAGGTTTGAGCAGTGTTCTTAGTGACATGGCCAGGAATCTTGTGAGATAGGATTCCTCTAAACACACTTTGAGTATTCCTTGGAATTTAATTTTTAATTAATATGATACCTTTAGAAATAGTACTGGCGGACTGTAACGAAAGTTTCTGAAACATATAGCAGATTACCATAAATAATGTGTTAAACCGCTCGAGACTTCTTTTATTCTAGATAGATAGATTATAGATACTAGATAGAGAGTTTTATTAGTAGTTAGAAAATGGAACCTAGGCCTTCTGGTTGAATTACGTAAATGTTTAGATATAAGTCACTTATATTACATCATGGAATTATGTGGTATAAATAAAAAGTATTTTTAAAAGTACATCGATAAAAGAACACAGATATAATTCAAATATCAACTTCGCAGAAAGGTTCCAGAACTAAACTTCGCACATTTATACTTTTCGAACTAAGCAATACTTTAGTATGCTGCAACGCAAACTCTAAATCACACTAAATATAGCATGTGCCACATATACTGTAGAATTCGCGCTGCATGCGGGCTTTTCCCCGAGTAGCATATTAATTTGGTCAAGTTGTTTATTTTAACATGCCTATTATTTTAAATCCCTTGGAACCACTTACGGTGGACATAAACAAAGAAATATAGATTAGTACAATAGTGCTATAAACTTATTTGAGGGAAAGGTTATTTGGCAGAACTACAGCGCATTTTTAGCAGTGACATGAACTCAGACGTCTGACCTCAGCAACATTCTAATGTAAACAAAAGGCCATAAATAGTATCAAATTTCAAACGCTCTCAATTGTTCAAATCGCGTTTGCAGACGAGTTTTATTACGGTTTTTAGTAGTTCAAAGTGTCCTTTTTCCAACTATACTAGTCACTGTATGTAATTAGGTCCCACTTTTAAGAAATTCAGCGTAGAAAATAGTAGAATTTGAAAGCCGTATTTTGAGATGGCGCTCTTTGTCGCTAAATATTGTCACAAATGCTCTGTAAATGAAAACCTAAGTTAGTTTAGATGAAATTACGATAGTTTTCCGGTGCTGGGTGTGAATATCAGAAATTTTAAACAAAAACTTTTGAAATTATGTTTATTTAAATTCAGCCCATTTTTTCGTTTAATTAGCCGGCGAATTTGTCCTGCGACGGTGCGAGACCAAAAAATCGCTAAAACTTTGAAACTAAATATATTTTCAAAATTCCAAACAGCATTTGCTTGTTGTTAAAGTAAATGTAGTTCACGGTAAAAGTTTCGAAGGAATTTATTTTTCGAGCCCCATGTCAGTGGGCGGTTTTTAGAGACACACGCTCTTAACATTGGTCAATAACAACAAAAACAAGTAGCAAAAAACGTAAACGAGAACGAAATATCACAACTTGCAAGAAATCGTACTTTGTTGCAAGAAATCGACCAAGAACTCCCAGGCGTCTAGCATTTCAAGTGCACTCTTCCTATCAACCCCTTCGCCCTTCTCTCGCCACTACAATACTTCATGTAAACTCGCCATATTCGCATCGCTGTTTTTTTGCAAAGAGACCCCTGAGTACGAGGCAGAGTTATGCATGCCACGTCACAACAGGGATCACACAAAAATTTGATCTTAACAAACACTAACCGTTTTGCACTCAAAACTATTGTCTGTCTGCCTTCGAAATACCAAGATCACTCAAAACCTTTAAAACATCTACCAATCAATATTTGGTTTGTCCAACCCTTGGTTTACATTGCACCCACACATATGCATGCAAAATACTTTCTAATATGAAAGGGGTGGTGCATTTGTTATCGATTTTCAAAATGTACGCACTGATTGCACTCCACTCCGTTCAATCTTTCTACCTTACTTACGCGGAATCAAACCCAGATGAACGAAATGTATCCGAAACACACGTGGTTGGAGTCAAATTATCTTTGCAGAATTTTCAATTCGCTTGAACTCCTCCGCGTACTATTTTCTTTCTTATATCAAAAGAAGCGTTGTACACTGCAGTTGTGAAAGTCCGTGTGCATTCGATCTGAAACAGTTGCTACTTTGCTGTCGAAACATTTCGAATGTTTACATGAAAATAGAGACAAGTCATGCATTTTATAACCTCGTAAACTGTATGAGCCCCTATTTTTAAGCTTATACCTAAGATATCAAATAAAAATACATGAAACAGAGAACATTTTTAGAAAGTTTTATCGTGAGGCCACTGCCAGTTTTTGAAATATATTTATTTCTTTTCCGGTCATCACCAAAATTACACTAAAGTCGTAAAGAGTAAAGCCCGGCTTGAATATACAACAAATTTTGAGTCTCGTCAAGTACAGAAATATTTAACGTGTAACCAAAATATGCTCATGAAATGGAAATTAAGAGCTAAACTTTCAAACTAGACCCTTCTCGAGGCGGTTTTCATGAAGGAAGTTCACCTTTCGGCCTTGGATTCTTGGCAAAAATTTGACCACAACACGTGCGAAGCAACTGGGTCTCAAAGACTTAGCTAAAACATTGTGAGCCCCTAATTTCCAAACGATATGTTTGACACCTACAAATGCCGAAAAGGTTTTTCTTTTCATGTAACTATATTTGAATTTGAGGCCACGGGCTACTTTTAAGAAAATACAGTTCAAAGTCAAGCTATTTTTACATATTTTCAAAATTTGTCAAATTTCGCGAGCTTGTATTTTGAACATAGACCACTGAAGTTACATTAAGAAACATAAGATGGAAAATTTGAGGCATATAAAATAAATTTCAACTTACATTTCATTCTCATATCACGTTTTTCTTCGTTTATTACGGTTTTAAGCAAACCATAGCTCGACGTATACGGTATTTTCTCCCATGTTCACGTCGCCATATTCACTTCTTCCAATCACTCGATTACAAAAAAAATCCCAAAACAAAGAATTCATGATCGATTTTTAAAAGAATAACCGTTAATTTGTAAATCGTTGAATGGAAAGCAAAAAATCATCAGCTAAAACAGCCTCTTGCTAACTTTCAGCTTTGTTTTGAATGCAAATGCAATGGAGCTTTGTTTCTGCCCGCGATTTTTTGGTCAGCGACGACAAATTTCCAACCTGTTTATAACCCAACTACTACCGAAATGTACGCCAGTGTTTCTAGATTAATGACTTCCGACGATGTGTACAGGCCGGATACCAAAATCGTCGAAAATGCTTGAAGAATTAGAAGCCTTTTCTTAGTGACTGGTGTTCGATGGAAAATTGGAAATGTTAAGCCCACGAGTCTTTCAATGTTTAGAGTCAAGAGCGCTGTCATGGAGAACACATATAGATTACCAAATATGTTATACCTTATCTGTTCAAGGAGTTCACTACAACCTACGTTAGATCAGAATATTGTTGATAATATTATCACAGGATGAGTGATTGTAACTACAGCCAGATCAAAACAAGATAAAACAAAAATCATAAAGTGGCATAGTTTCTTTCGAAGCTGTGACGACCTCCTTAGACTGAATATAACCACAGTATTCAGAAATATTCCTGCGACCATGAAGGAAACATTCACAAGACACAGAAATAGCGTGTTAATAAAAGTCAGTTTGAATTCATTGTATGTCTTGTGTCATGTAACTCTTTCGCGTTTTTCCTTTTAATACAGCACGCAGGGTTTATTTTAACGTCCAGTTCTACACAAAATGTGAAGTTCTGAATTTGTGCAACTCTAAAAAAAAATTTGTGCAGTTGAAAAAAATACGAACTTTCAGGATATGGATATTTATTGTAGAATCATTAATTTAAAGTAATCGAATTAAAATATAAATGGATACGCACAACTTCAATACAAAAGCAGTATGCCAGAATATTTATTTCAGTTCTATAGCAAATTTGGTTTAACAATAACTAAAATGTTTTCTTTTTTTCTTTGCTGGTTCCTCTTCACAGTCTGCCAACTTCTCTTCGGTTTTCGAAGCTTCCGAAAAGATTCCCTTGAAATATTGCTGCTGCTTTCCTTTTGGACAATCTCGGGTGCGATGCGCTCTTTCGTTCATCCAACTCATCACGGCTGGTTTAGGATCCCACTGATCCAACGGCGGCATGTTTTAATGCACATACAAATTGAGGTTTTCGGTATCAAGGAGCATTCGAGAACGACCAGAGGACGTCAGTGCCACACTGCAGCTAATCAGACGTTCTACGTCTGCGCTATGTGGCTTGGCTGCAAGGATCCTTGCAAATGCAATTTTGAGGTTAGGCAACTGATCGGACTGGACAAACCTTTGGAATCGTTCTCTAAGTGATAGCTTTCTGAAATCCTCTATATCTTCCATGCCAAGAACATCATCAAACTCCATTCCAAGTTCCATTAAGTCTAGATCTTCGAAGAATTGCTTGTGGACCTCCTTCAAATCAGCTGATTGCTGCAAATTTACCTTTGGGTCAAAAATTCTTTCAGAGACTCGATGATTTCATTCTTGATTGCATCAATGTTCCTTGTGTCAGTGACATAAAGATGGTGGATGTGTCGACGCCTTGCATTTCCACTGTTTAATTTAACTCCCTTTAAAGACATGGTTCCATCTTCTTCCTCCAAAACTTGCTCGCTTAGAGCTTCAACCCATCCACCGAGGAGAGCCGTTTCTTTTAATCCTAACACCTTTACCTTCACCTTAGATGTGTATCTGTCCATGTCAATTAATGTTGTGGCATGGAGTCCGATTGTAGTTGTTGCTGGTATCGTGAAAATGCAGCAAGCAAATTTGCAATGAAGGTCAGCAGGTCAAGATTGGATTTCCTGGTTAAAAAACACATGAAACCTGCAGCTTCCTTCTCATCTCTATTTTTGAAATAGGCAACAAGAGCATGCCAAGATCTTAAGACCACTTTTATTAACGACGATGTGAATTCTGTCCAACGCTCTTCGAAGACACGAGGTAATGATAACACGCAGCAGCCCTCGGCATTTGCAGCATCAGTAAGTTCACGTGGATGTCCGGATTCCAGATGCATGGAAAAATGTCGATATGTTTGAAAGCTGCTGAATTAAATGGCGGCTTACTTCCTGAATTGAATTGGTGACAGATTTCCAAGCCAGCTGCGAACGGTGAGCAGCGCACCAAATTTTAATCATCGGTGTTGGTACTTCCTCGCCCAAAGGAAGGTTGAAAACTTGAAATCACGATCAATCAAAGCCCAAAGACCATTTTTCTCCCCAGTATTTACTGATTCGCCGTCAGTAACAAAAAAAGAAGCACGTTGAAACACTTTTCTTGCTTTGAGTCAACAAAGCTTCTT